>OV651824.1:1709836-1794836 GCA_927349885.1 Psylliodes chrysocephalus | reverse complement strand
TCAGACCTCTTCCCTCTTGATGACGTGGTAGGTTAATGAGTGAGACCAATGAGCGTGAGTGGATGCTTTTGTTCATATGAATCATCTTGCGTGTGCTTACATCCAGTTCCCGTAGTTCCTCTCGCCTCCACTTTAGCACGCCAAATGAATACAAGAGCACAGGAATGGCAAGAATATTAGTGGCAGCAACATTGTTGATTCCGTAAAGATGGGATTCCCATATTTTCCGGAGACGCTGCCTATACTTGTAAGTTTCGACATTTTTCAAGTGAAGAAGTATGCTTCCGTCGGTAAGTTGCTTGTTCTCAGGCTGGTCTACGCAACGGCCTTTCTGAAGTCTTAGAACGGCGCATTTGTCTAATCCAAATTACATGCTGATATCCCGTGTATATTCTTGCACAACCTTCAGAGATTGTTGTAAATCTCGGTCGCTCATTGCATAAACCTTAAGGTCGTCCATGTAAAACAAATGTGTTACCTTGTGTGTGTGATTCCCAGGTGTGCGAGTTTTCGCGAGTTTTTGCAAGTTTTCGCGAGTTTTCGCGAGTTTTTGCGAGTTTTCCGAAGAGCTACCGAAATAAGGAGTAGAGAAATACAAAATAGTTGAGGACTGAGTGAGTCGCCTTAAAAAACTCCTCTCTTAAATGTTACTGGCTCTGTTATTACTTTCGAGTTTCCAGTTGTTATGGAAAATTTTGATTTTTAAAGAGGCCTAAGTTGTTCAATGCATCTTACCAAAGGCATGGGCACAGAAAAAATTCGTAGCAGATGTAATAGTAGTTCATGTGATGTTGTGTCGAACGCTGTTTTGTAATCAATCCAAGCCATTGACAGGTTTCGCTTGTACTAGATTGAGTCTTGTGTGATGCACCTGTCTATTAGTAAGTTCTCTTTGCATCCCTGGGATACCTTCATACCGCCTCGCTGCTCTACTACGTCATTCAGAACCGGTTCTACTGAGCTCAAGAGCCTATAATACAAGATACGGGTAAATATAACAGGAATTGAGACAGGTGATCGGCCTGTAATTCTAGGTTGCCTTTTTTCGGTATAAGTGTTGTTGTTGTTATTATTATTAAATGTTTTCTGAAAGCTACTGATTAATTTTTATCGTGACATGACTCCCGTTTGGAAATCAGAATGTCCTGAAAACCGCAAATATTTAGAACGTAAGAATTTGGCGAAAATTTTCAAATATCTGGCATTCATTGCCGGCTAGCGCGCCGCAGGGAAGCTTTTTTCGCTATTTCTCCTTCAGGAATTCTTTTTAAAACAAGCGAAAGTTTTGTAATAATGGAATGACTGACAGAGTGTCATCTGGAAGAGACAACCAACAAAAAGGTAGTTAAAATGCCAGATGGAAAGTACAATCTGGCACTGTCCTTGCGGGAGCAAAAACAAATGTGTATGGAGGATATTAAAAAGTTTTTTCTTGTGATAAATTCAGAAACAAAACTTTTTAATATTTCCTCGTAACCTAGATTTTTTGTATAAAACAGAAATCGGAAAAGATTTTTTGTTGGTTTTCTTACTTTATTCTTTGACACACTGCATGATTTACTTTTAAATAAAAGTAAAGGTGCCTTAAGAGGTAATTATGGTTTTAAAAATAGGGAGAGAAATATATTTTCTCTAAACTTGATAAAACCATGAATTATTTTTTTTCAAATTTGTTAATTTAGTTTCTCTTCTGGTCCGGGTGGAAGAAGTTCCATCTTACTTTTTAAAAGAGGTGTACTCAATTTACTCATCACAGGATATTAGTCATAGGAGTATAAAGAGCTGATTATTAAATCATCATCATGGTTTTTCATAAAGAAAGTTTACAGTAGTAACTGCCTTGTTGTTATAAATAATAAATATTGAGTGTGTTTGCAAAGGGGTATCAAGTACAAATTTACTTCTCAAAAGCATTCGATACAGTTAAGAGGATGATTTACGTTCGTTTTTGGTAGAGTCGCTTGCGATCTTGGCACTAATCCTATACGTTTACTATTATCTTTTTTGAGAAACAAAAAATATTTTTTATTCAAGTATACTTGTATCTCTGTTTGTCTGCAAGTGGATTTTCAAATTTCTAAATAGTTTTTTAGAAAAAAAAATATTGAGTCTTAAATAAATCATTTAATACACGCCTGATCAGGCAAAACTTATAGTTAAAAATGTAAAACTTTAAGATAAAATGTTATTAACTAATATGAAAATATACATTGACTAATGTACTTTACCTTCATACTTACATATAAACAAAAAACTGCTCATTATTTCTTTAAATTACCATTTTACTTTCATACCATCATATTATGCGAATTGTTTTGAGAGGATATTAGAAATTATGGAAACAAAACATCTTTTCAAAAGTTCGTTATGTCCCTGGTTTTGGTAACTGCTGAATCTAAAATTGCAATAAAAATATGTATTTGTGAACATTAAAGAGAAATAACTTATGAAACCACTTTCAATGCATTATTTCTTAAACTTTACGAAACTTACAGCTTCTTTAAAAATATTTGTATCTTCTAAATAGCCTCTTCTGCTAACGTCTCATGCCATACAAATAGAAACTTGAATTTTTTTCTTCTCCTTTGAAAGTTTTCTCACCTCTTAGTTACAATAATAATTGTGTTGACATCATCTCGAATTTGCAGCATATTAGTTAGCTTTTAGTAAAGCCATTTTCTTAAATAGGTAGGTAAATCGTTTGACAAAAGGACTAAAAGAAAGGAATTCTTTGAAGGTAAATCGAAAATATAAAGTTTAAAACATAATTGATAGGTTATATTAGTTTAAAACAAACGATTTGCTTCTTAATTTTTGGATTTTTAAATAATTTAATGTTAATTATACTTATTTTCTTACCAGATAAACATTATCTATCGGCTACATAATAATATCGGATGTTTTCTTCTTCTTTAACCTCTTTCTTCTTTTCTTCTTCGAGTCTGGTCTGAAAGGCCTTTTACTTTTTTATCTTGTCAACAGAGACGTTAGGAGAGGAAAATTAATTGATTTATTTTAATTAAAACGTTGTAAATATTTAAATTATACAAGAAAAATTATAATAATTTATTATAAGTTAGTCATTTTTATAGTGTCCCTCATGGACATTTATTGGACATCCATTGGACTTCTGAATGGGTATATCCATTGGATAACAGAAGATAAATGTCCAATGGACATCTATATAAAGTTCATGGACATCCAGGACATTATTTGGACAAAAAATGGACGTCCAATGGACGTCGTGTGCTGTCTGGGTTAACCATGAATTATTGATCGCCAGGTTGAGTTTGTATGGTATCAATGGTAAACCCTTAACAATATAGGTTTTTAATTGGCAGATATCTGTGGGTCAAAATTAAGAATCCCATTTCTTATTTGATAGAAGGATATTAGTATTCTTCAAGGACACCATTGCGTTCCGCTTCCTTTTAATCTATTTGTGAATGGCATTGCCTATTCCTATTGTTTAAAATAGTGCCAGTTCCTACTATTTGTAGTTGATCTGAAAATCTTTAAAATTGTAGAAAGTATATCTGATTATTTTGAATTACAAACTGATAATAACAATACAGTATTATGGTGTAATATAAATTGCATGAATTTGAATTTCAATAAATGTTTTTATATTAAGTTTAACAAGTGCTATAGACTATACTTATTGTATCAATTTTTGAATCTTAAATTGGTGACCTGGGCATAATATTTGATGACAACACATTACAAGGATATCATTGAAAGTTGTTGAGTTATATACAAGAATTTCTAATGGTCTCTCAATATATATTCATTTAAAAATAGTTTGTTGAATTTTTAACACAAAAATTAAGTGTGCGTGTAAATAATTACAGTCATGATTATGCTGAACTATGTTCCAGATTAAAGATCACAACTTTGCATAACCGAAGAACTCAATTAGATATATGCTTCTTATTCAAGCTTTTGTCTAAGACCATATGGGCTTCATGAATAAAAATTAAGCAATTGCTTTTTCTTGAAAATACCTAGCAAATGCTTAAGTTGAAATGAATAAAATGTTTAGCAATTACTTGACCTTATAGTAATTACTTCAAATTAAAGAAAAAGCTGAAACTTAATGTTTTTGATTAGAAATGTTAAGCATTTTCTTAATATAATATGAATGAAGGTGGTAATTGCTTTTGCTATATAAGCAATTGCTATAAAATTTTCAAGCATGCACTAAACCATCCTTACATTTGCTTAGATTAGTTTTGTTATGGTATTTGTCCGGTTTACATACTAAAATGGCAGAGTTCTTGAATAGGAAAGTGAAATTGTACAAAATTCGCAAGAAATGCATAGAAGAAGATTATAAAAAATTGTGTCGCTTTAATCGTAAAAACGTACACTGGCTTGCAAACTATTTCCTGGAAGAAAGTGGTGAAACACGTGGTGGATCTTTATCGGCTATAGACAAAATGAAAAATTTTCTTCGTGACGTGGCGGACCCAAGTTTTCAAAATGTAGTTAGTGAAGAAATTGGTGTTCATCAAACTAATGTCTCCAATATATATATATATATATATATATATATATATATATATATATATCTTACTATAGATAGAGCGTCCGTACATTCTTAAATCGCATTCATTGGAGCGTCCAGGTATTTAGAGCGTCCGTATATAGACGCTCTAAGACGGTGCCCTTTAAAAAATTTTCCAGAGGTCTATAATGACGTCAGAAACGTGATGGCAAAATTTTTGAGAGACGCCAAAATGATGAAAAAATGCATGAAAATAATACGGCTCGCGTATACTTTAGTTCAATACTATTGCTACCAGAGGCACTTGCAGCGCTGATGTATATAGAAAGTATACGATTTCCTTGATACCCATTCGATTCTAGAGCGTCCACTGACTTGGCATCGTTGCTTTGGAAGCTAATGTTGTAAAATAAATTAAAGTTGATTTAATAATCTTAGTTGGCCTGGTAGAAGTCTTAGTATATTATAAAATTTCTCTCAAGAAGCCGTCCGTCCGTCATTTTTTGTGAGCGTTTAAAGGGGATTGAAAATTCAAAAAATCGTAAATCAAAAACGAAAAACAATATCAACTTGAAATTTTTAAGAAAAATCAAACTCTATAAGTGGACAAAATGTGTTGATTATGAAAAAAATCTAATAAACAATGGGGGGTTTAAGGGGAGTTAAAACTTTAAAAAATCATAAATCAAAACCGAAACATATCAACATGAAGTTTTTTAGAAAAATCAAGCTCTATAAGAAGACAAAGGCTATTAATTAAAATAAAACGAATAAAAATTGGAACTTTAAAGGGAGGGGGGGTGGATTTGAAAAAAATATAAATCAAAATTGAAAAACAATATCAACTTTTTTAGGAAAAATCAAAGTCTATAAATCAAGCTCTATGAGGGGACACCGAATATTGATTATGAAAAAAAATCTGATTAAAAATGGGGGATATAAGGGTGGGGGTGGAAACTTAAAAAAACATTATAAATTAAAATCGAAAAACAATATCAACTTGAAATTTTTAGGAAAAATCAATTTTAAAAAAAAAACAAGCTCTATAAGGGGACGAAGCATATTGATTTTGAAACAATCTGGTTAAAAGTGTTAAAAAAAAATCATAAATCAGAAACGAAAAACAACTTGATATTTTTAAGAAAAATCAAACTCTATAAGTAAACAAAGTCTGTTGATTATGAAAAAATCTAAAAAACAATGAGGGTTTAAGGGGGGTTAAAATATAAAAAATCATAAGTTAAAACAGAAACATGATAACAACATGAAGTTTTTAAGAAAAATCAAGCTCTATAAGAAGACAAAGGCTATTGATTAAAAAAAACGAATAAAAATTAGGGATTTAAGGGGAAGGGGGATGAAATTTAAAAAAAAATCATAAATCAAAATTGAAAAACAATAACAACTTGAAATTTTTAAGAAAAATCAAAGTTTATAAGTTGGCGATGTCTAATGATTAAGAAATAAATTTTGATAAAAAATGGGTGGTTTATGAGGGGTTGAAACTTAAAAATCATAAATCAAAAACGAAGCATGATATCAACATGAAATTTTCAGAAAAATCAAGCTCTATAAGGGGACAAAGACTATTAATTAAAAAAAATACAATTAAAAATGTGTGAATTAAGGAAGGGGGAGGGGTTGAAACCTAAAAATAAATCATATCAAAATTGAAAAACAATATTAACTTGAACGTTTTAAAAAAAATGAAACTCTATAAGTGGACAAAGCCTATTGAAAAAAGTGTGGGATTTAAGGGGGGGTTAAAAAATCATAAATCAAAAACGAAACATGATATCGAAATGAAATTTTTAGGAAAATCAAGCTCTATAAGGGGACAAAGACCATTGATTAAGAAAAATCCGATTTAAAATGAGAGGTTCAGGGGGGAAACTTAAAAAAATAAAAAAGAAAAAAAAATATCAACTTAACATTTTTAATAAAAATCAAGATTTATAAGAGGACAAAGCCTATCGATTATAAAAAAATCTAATAAAAAATGGGGGGTTGAAGGGAAGTTAAAAAAAATGATAAGTCAAAAACGAAACATGATATCATCATGAAATTGCTCTGTAAGGGGACAAAGATTATTGATTTAAAAGAAATCTGATTGCAAATTATTATTATTATTATTATTATTATTATTATTATTATTATTATTATTATTATTATTATTATTATTATTATTATTATTATTATTATTATTATTATTATTATTATTATTATTATTATTATTATTATTATTATTATTATTATTATTATTATTATTATTATTATTATTATTATTATTATTATTATTATTATTATTATTATTATTATTATTATTATTATTATTATTATTATTATTATTATTATTATTATTATTATTATTATTATTATTATTATTATTATTATTATTATTATTATTATTATTATTATTATTATTATTATTATTATTATTATTATTATTATTATTATTATTATTATTATTATTAATTATTATTATTATTATTAATTATTATTATTATTATTATTATTATTATTATTATTATTATTATATGATGTCATCGGCTTCAACTACTAATGGTTATATCGCCTCGTTTCTGTGCAGGCTTTGTTATTGTTTCCCAGCGCCACTTTAGGAACAGCACTGTTAATTAGAACCCGACAATGAGTGGTCGAGTAGGAAATCCTACCAAGGCATCAGAATTAATTTTAAATAAATTAATTAAATAAAAAAATCCTGGCCAACGGTGGAATTCGAACCTGGAACCATTATGTCCACAGGCAGGGACTCTACCACTGAATGGTATTGATATCCCTATGATATTTAACGAATTGATTATAAAGGGCCAAATCCAACTTATTATTATGCGTCAGGCAAATTCTTGATTTAAAAGGAACTAGACTCTCTGCATTCCTTGTATTGTAAGCTATGATAATTATTATTCGAATCCAATGAATTACGTTTTTTAAAAATTTCTTTTAATGATTCCAGTATATACAGACAAGGCAATGGAAGAATCACGTACCTTTTAAATAGCATGTCGAGTTCTGCACCGTCAATGATCTTCAAGGCAGCTTTTTGGAGAATAAAAGCCTTCTGAGAGTGATAACTGCCGCCCCAGAACATGACACCATAATTCAGATGGCTATGTATGATTGCATAATAGACTGTTCTTAGTACTGATTTTTCTGAAAAACTCGATATTTGCCTGAGTGCAAAAATTTGGGACGCCAATTTCGAACAGACATTGTCTACATGGTGCGACCAATTTAAACCGGCATCGAGCATTACTCCTAGCAGGTTTACTGACCCAGCTACTTTGACTTTACTAGATGAAAAAGTAACGTTTTGAGTTTTGACATTATTTAACTTTAAATCGTTTGCAGCAAACCATTCATTAGAGGACGGTAAACAAGTTCTGCTTGAGATCGTGTCATCTTTGGATAGGATAGACGTATCATCTGCGAACATAACACTAGTACAGTGTTTCATGATACGCGGTAAGTCATTAATATATATTAGAAATAGAACAGGGCCCAAGACAAATCCCTGTGGAACCCCTCTTAAAATGGGAGCCAATTGTGACTCCATATTATCGAGAAACACGCACTGTAATCTGTTCGTCAGATATGAAAAAAATAAGGCAAGTTCCTTTCCCCTTATGCCATAGTACTCCATTTTTTCCAAAATAATATCAATGCTTACACAGTCGAAGGCCTTAGTGAGGTCACATAATACCGTAGTAGTACTCGAGCCCTCGTCAAAGCCACCGACTATGTAATCAATTACTTTTGCGACTGCTCCTATTGTAGATCTATGCCTTCTAAACCCAAATTGGGCTGGCGAGAATAAATTTTTATTTTCAAAATAGTTAACTAATTTCTCTTTTAGCTTTACTTCAAATATCTTACTGATAACAGGTGTAATGGCAATTGGCCTATAATTATCAGCATCATTAGAATCACCTTTTTTAAAAAGTGGCAATACCTTACTAATTTTAAGTTGGTTAGGCCAATTTCCTTCGATTATTCATTGGTTATATAAAATATTAAGTGGTTTAATGAGGGATTCTATAGAGGCCTTAATCATGGGACTACTGAGGCCATAGTAATCCGTGCATGGCGTATTTTTAATATGAAGTATAGCCTCCCTTACGTCAGATTCAGAGACTGGACCCATAAAAAACGAATACGGGGGCTTCGGTGTCATTTTAATAAAATCATTAGAGGAAATATTATCGTTTTCGATTGTTTGAATAACCTTCTCTGCTACATTGAAGTCTTCAGATGTTAGATTCGATGTACTGGATGATTTGTTGTTGGATTTTCTTTCTGCGTTTACAATATTCCAGATTGTTTTATTTTTATTTTCTGATGCAGCTATTCTTTTATTGTAAGCGTTACGTTTCTCTAATCTAATTGACCTCCTATAGTTTTTGCGCGATTTAGAATATAGTCTTCAATCTTCTAACGAATTGGTTTTTTTGAATCTAGATTTGTTTTGAAATACTTGATTTCGCTGTACCCGCAGTTCCTCATTAAACCACAAAATCTTTTTGTCACCACTGCAAATTTTTTTTATGGAAAAGCATAGATCTACAATAGGACATAGAATAGTAAATATTATATTACAAATCTCCTGGGAGCAGTAATTTCCCATTTTTAGTCCATGCCAACTAATTTCAGATAACTTTTCTGCGAACTGTAAAAGTGTACGTTCATTAATAAATCTTTTGTTGACATAACTGGTATCACTTAAAATATTAAAGTCTTATCTCCAAAAATAAAGTCAAATGGTCGGCTATGTCGGCATCAATGACTTTTGATATTATAACTTCCGGATTTATATTGGAAATAATATTGTCCAAACATGATTTAGAAGTGGAAGTTATTCTAGTTGGAACTGTGATGTAATGTTTCATACCATACATATTTAATATAATAATTAAATCAAGCGAATGCTAATTTAAACTATTAGAATCAACATTAAAATCACCGATAAAAATTAGGTTCTTAAATTTTTTATATAAATAATTAAATTTAGAAAATACGTTTTGAATATTGATATGTCCCCATGGGAGGAGGATCTGTACACTGTTACTAAGGCATAATTTTTATTTATCAATTCTACACCACAGAATTCTGCATGAAAAGGCTGGCAAAATTTTGAAACGTCAATAACTTTTAATGAAATATTATTCTTAGAAAAAAACAATAATAATAATAATAATAATAATAATAATAATAATAATAATAATAATAATAATAATAATAATAATAATAATAATAATAATAATAATAATAATAATAATAATAATAATAATAATAATAATAATAATAATAATAATAATAATAATAATAATAATAATAATAATAATAATAATAATAATAATAATAATAATAATAATAATAATAATAATAATAATAATAATAATAATAATAATAATAATAATAATAATAAAAACAATCAGAATTAAATTACAATCAATATTGCATAACTAAATTATTCACTTTCTGCCGCACTCTCTGCGCTACCGAAATGATAAATTAACGCTCTGCAGGTCTATCGTTATGTATCAAAATATATCTTTAACACAGTTAAACAAAAACTTAAACTGCCTATCATTTAAATATATGACAACACCGCAAAACGCTAATTGACGCCACAAAAGCGGTCAAATATACGTAAATTTGAATATTGGTGACGCTGCAATGTGTATCAATTGAAATGACGCCCAGGTGTCGATAAAGTAAAAGTAACGATTTGTGTTTTCCTTTCAATTTAATGTTATCCGCCTAATTTAAGCTGCTTCTTCCAACAGCAACGAGTATATATGTCTAAAATAAGTAGATCAAGGGTAAACAGACATGGGCGCTTTAAAGCGCATCTTTATCGGGACGCTTCAATGATACAGAGATGTAAATATATATATATATATATATATATATATATATATATACACGTTATGAATAGGATTGTAAGTAAAGCAAACATATGGATAACATTTCCCAAAACTGGGGCCGAACTTATTGAGGCTAAAAATCTATGGTCCCAAAAATACCGATTTCCAAATGCTATTGGGGCCATTGACTACACCCACATTAGAATCCCTAAGTTTAGCGAATTCGGTGATGAATATGTCAATAGGAATGGATTTGCCAGTTTAAACGTTCAAGCAACTTGCAATATACAAGAAATGTTCACAAGTATAGATTGTCAATGGCCAGGATCCGTGCATGATAGCAGAATTTTTTAAAACCTCCAATGTTTATCACTGTTTAAAGGTGCGATTTCGGTGGTGCTGCTCGAGCTGCGCGACTAGAGACGCTGGCCGCGGCAGCTGTAGCCGCGATCAAAAGATGTTTTCTGTGACGCACTTCTAGGCAGCCGTTGACTGCAAACTGTAGCATTTTTGTCATTTTAAATATTTGCGGGGTTTATTAAAAAATATGGATTACGACGATTTGATAACATTAATTTTATTAGAAGAAGAGGAAGATGAAGAAGAATTTTACCAAATGTTATCTAGAAAAAGGTGTAAAGTAGATGAAATGTTTAGAAGGCGACGCGAGGAAGGCTATTTTTTATTTATTAATAAATAATCATCTAAAAGAAGATGAAAATATTCGCTGTTAAATAGCTCTTGTGAAATAATCGCTGGTAAACAAGCTCCAGTGAAATTCCTAATCATATATAAAATATGGTGATAGTTTGCAGACAATTCGGAGCGTTCCCGCCAGTTTTCTGGCAGACGACAGCCAGTTTTTACCGGATTTTAGTTTATATGAGAGGAAGGGTAGTTATTCCGGTAGGTATGTGGTAGAAAAATTATCTAACAACTATAACTACGCTATTAAAATTTACAAGTCATTTTGCAGATTTTGATTTAACCATTGAAATAGCATACATTTTGTTTACAATATGATACCTTCTTTTTTTAATTTTTTAGCGACCTTTTTCCAACAATTTTCTTTAATAAATTTTTTTTTGTAATTTTTGTTTTTATAATCATAAACTACGGGATATTTTTGTATTTCGTTGATTAAAATTTCATCGTCATTTGACGTAAATGATGCCATTTTTTGCCCTAGTCACGTGGAGAAATCCAGCGACACCTTCTCAGCAGTATTATAATAATATTTTTTGTCGAGAACGTGTCGTAATTGAAAGGTGCTTTGGCCAATTAAAAGCTAGATTTCCTATTTTGCAGTATAAGGTTCGTAGCAAATTGGAAAAAATTGGTTCAATTGTCATTGTGTTACCTTGCATAATATTGCAAAATATTTAAAAGTTGAAGATTTTGTTTTTCCGGAAGAACTAAATGTTTAACATTTGTATGTCCAGAACGAATTAGGAAATATCAATATAATTCGTCGTTTGGGTCAGCAATAAAGAGAATTAATCACAGAAACTCTTTTCAATAATAATATTTAGTGTAGGTAGCGTATAAATATGTTTATTTATATTATTGCTATAGAAAAAAACAAGTTTATTATAACTTTTTATTAAATAAAGAAGTAATGTACTTGGAAAAAAATAACACAAGAGTCGTTTTACAATTGTAAAAGAACATGTTTGTCTTCTATAATATATTTTTCAGTTGATTCGATCGTTGTTTTTTATTAATTTCGTCCTGCTGCATTCTAACTAGTTTAAGTTGTTCCAACAACACTAAACGCTGCAATTCTGAAGTAGTTTTGTTTCCTCGGTTTCGGGTAAGACTACGTTTCTTTAAGGTTGGTGGTGCCGGTGATGGGGTAACAGTACTTTCTTAAAATGAGGATTCTGGTCATTTAAGCTCAACACCAATCGATATTGCACCTTAATAAAACGAAAAGAAATGTAATATTATTTGACTACCTAGTTACGTAATAACTATACTTAAAAATATTCAGAAAATCTGCAATTTAAATATAATTTTTTATTTATAGTTTTGTCATTTCTCAAATCGTGCTAAAGTTCATGCGTTATTTTTAACTACCGTTTTGAGTGTATATTCTCACTTTCTTCTTTTCCCTATCGATAAACAAGGATGCAAATATACTTAGTGCGTACTGAACAGCCAGTAGAGAACGCCCTTATTATGTACTCCTCAAGTGCAAGTCTTTAAGATCCGGTTAAAATTTTACAATTGAAATTCTGTCTCGCGTTAGAAGAAACTCTCTATAAGTGTGCACTTTACTTATCTGGTATTTTATTAAACACCGAATTTCTTTCTGCTTCTAAAGTGTCCATAAGTAGTTTTTCCCATGGTTTCATAATATTTTTTTTCTACACCCGTATTATAATAATGCACTTATATGCCCATAATCCGTTTCATAATGATACCCATTATGATACAGATTTTTCATTACGATACAGATTTTTAATCAATAGAAACCTACAATTTTTCAATCAAGCATGCTGTTTGACGTTTGTCCTAGGTTCCTATGTAATTATTTTAGTTGTCAAAACGTATTAAATTTTCGTAGGTAGCTAAACTTCGATAATTATAATATTAAAATGTCTGATATTAGCGATATAGAAGACTCCTCCACACATATCGGAGAAAGCAGAAAATACAGTACAAAATATTTTACCGCAAAAATCTAGGGAAATACCAATACCTGAAGTAATACCATTAATTACAATTTTGTAGAATTTTTTATAGAAATACGAGTAATTACTGTTATTGTGTTCAATACCAATATAAATATAATATTTATAGGTCTTGATTATTTATCGGGTGTAGAAAAAATAGCGTATGCAACTCTCATGTAATGGTTATTACATGATCGTTGCATAATATACTATTTTCTACACCCGTATTATAATAATGCACTTATATGCCCATAATCCGTTTCATAATGATACCCATTATGATACAGATTTTTCATTACGATACAGATTTTTAATCAATAGAAACCTACAATTTTTCAATCAAGCATGCTGTTTGACGTTTGTCCTAGGTTCCTATGTAATTATTTTAGTTGTCAAAACGTATTAAATTTTCGTAGGTAGCTAAACTTCGATAATTATAATATTAAAATGTCTGATATTAGCGATATAGAAGACTCCTCCACACATATCGGAGAAAACAGAAAATACAGTACAAAATATTTTACCGCAAAAATCTAGGGAAATACCAATACCTGAAGTAATACCATTAATTACAATTTTGTAGAATTTTTTATAGAAATACGAGTAATTACTGTTATTGTGTTCAATACCAATATAAATATAATATTTATAGGTCTTGATTATTTATCGGGTGTAGAAAAAATAGCGTATGCAACTCTCATGTAATGGTTATTAAAACACTCGCATAAACCATACGAAACTCGCCTTTGGCTCGTTTCGTATCCCGGTTAATGCTCGTGTATTAATAACCATCATTACATGATCGTTGCATAATATACTAATTTTATTGCAATTTCTATTTACATCACATTTCTTTTTAACTTCTCCTTTCATGTTGCTAACTTTCTTCGCTAGTTGCTTAGTTGTAAGAGAAACAATAAATATTTCTTTGTAGTTGTTTGCTATAGTCTAAAATGCATTTTCATTTTCAGTTTTTATTTCGGGAACTTGCGACTTATTAAAAATTACTTTATGTTCTTTTAATTTACTGACGAAAATGAATTGCTTGTCTTCTTGAGTCTCTTCAGAGTCGGTATATTCACTAGTATCCGACATAACGGAAATTATAATCTTTCTTTTACCTTTATTAGACAATTAAAGTATATTATGTACACCTTAACGAAAGACGGTTCTACTGGAGACACCGTAAACAAATAAATATACGCGTCTTGACAAGTCAACAAAGCAATTGCTTATAATACGCTGCAATGCTAGCAAATGCTTAAGGTTTTTATTCTTAGGATATTTAAGCAATTACCTGTTCTTAAAGCTTTTGCTTTTTAAGCTTTTGCTTCTGCTAATCAGCAATTTTATTGCTTAATTTTTATTCATAAAGCCCAATATACTTTCTGATATTTTATTAAAAATTGGTCCTTAAATTAATAGCGGATCCATAGTTAATAAAACTTTTTATATTTGATACCATAGAGAGAAAATTACGGCTTTTATAGTCCATTAAGTAGACTGGTTAGGCTAAGTATACTTATTGACATGGATTTATTTTGGTTCTTCAAATCCTTTATTCAAAAGAAGTATTACTAATGACTTTCTTAATGATAATTGAGTGTACTGATACTGTTCTGATGTCTCGTTAATCACATTTTTACACCTCTTTTATTTTTCTATTTGTTTTAATCAGTATTTTAATAAGCGATCTTCGACTAAATATAGCATTCACAAAGACCGACAGCATTACTTTTTATATGATGGAGGGATTTTCGTACTGATTCAGCGTTAACATTTTTAAAAAAATTAAAATTTAAATGCATTAATGCATTTTTGCTCTGTGTAGCAGTAACTGATCAGAAGTTTTATCAATATTCGGTAAGGTATTAAAATGTAAATTGTTTTCAATTAAAAGATACAAACGAAGTGGTAACGATATAATTATCTTTCGTGTAAATTTAAAAAATAAAAAGTTAACCAGTATGAGTAAAAATTCAGAAAAAAGGGGAGAATAACTAGTCAATCATTGTACAACTTAGGCACCACGACTAAATTACCATACTCAATTGATAAGATGAAATAAATATCAAAATGACATCCGCAAGTTACCGATACATACAGCTAGTTTTTAATAAAATAATAACTTTAAAAGTTTATATCAGAAATCTATAACTCTTTTTCTTACGTTCACTAGATGGAGGTAAGTTTAATTTAAAACTGTCAAATATGTACGTTACTAATATATTCTATAAATGTTTTATAATCACAGTTATTGCTGCAGTCTTTAGCATAGACACATCAGTTTTGTGTGTTGCAGCTAAGTCATCTAAAGAGATTTGATTTATAATCTCATTACAAAATTGCATTAACTCTTATGTTTAAAAGATATTTCATTAAAATCAATAGTCGTTATAAAAAGGCGGAGTTGAGAAAGAACAGGTTAGATAAACTTATCAATACTAAGTACATGTTTCAAAATGAAAGTCTAAAATATTTATTTATCATGCTCCGGAAAAATCCATATTTTAAGAGGAGAGATGAGTTCCATGTTTCAGACACTAAAAACTCTTAAATACACACATGTATTTGTAAATAACAACACTCTCATTTCCCAAATATATATAAATTTATCGGTTATGTATGTACCCTGTCCTAATTTTTCTTTTTTTTTAAACAAGTAAAACAATTTAAACGATTATTTTCCCACGAAAGGCAAACTTGTTAGCTGATGATGGCCCGACAGCAACAACAGTTAAAAGGCTTTTGACTTTTGCCATGTTTTTATCTAATAAAATTACTTACCCTTAATAAGGCCATCATCAACTAACGTAATGTTGGGCCACTATTGAAAGGCCAAATGTAGTATTTTATCTTTTAATCGTCGCATTTATTTTTCCTTTAATTAAATCAAAAGGGCAGCAATATTCCGACAATTCATTTTTCGTTGTGGGATGGTAGGCTAATAGTTCTAATTTGTCAGTTTTTTTTATATATGCTTAATGCAGAATCTCTTAGGCTGATTACATTTTAAATAACTGATAATAGTGATAATTGAATAGGTCATGTGAGAAACACTATAAGCAAGAAAAGTAAAAGTTTGAGAAATTACAAAAAAAAACTTTCTTTCGGTCAATATGCGACAGCTGATTGTATTAGCTCCTGTGCCGCGTGTAATAGAGAAACACCATTAGTCAGTTTTTTAAGTAAAACAGATGTTGACGTTTGAAAATTTAATGCAACTATTGCTACGACTAGTGGGATTTCTCGTTGGAATGTGCAGCGAAGTGTTAGCAATAAGAATCCGTCATTTTTGAAACCTGTCAAATTTGTGACTTATGGGCTTTCTCAAATGACCGATTCAATTGTTTTATTGTATTAGACATTTATTTATTCTACTTCCTAAGTAATATTTGTACTGCTGCTCTAGGAGTAATAAATTAGCCAAGAAATAATTAACCTAGTTTTTTATATACTGGTCATATTTTCCTACCGTAATTATTTTTAATACATCACCATTGAAACCTCTCAAATAATTATTTCTCATTATTTATTAGGAAACAATGTTTCCCGATAAAGTACTAAATCGTCCGTAAAATTGATTAAAAACCACCACGCGGAACCCATATCAAATCCTGTTTACAACATCAATTAGCTTTTAATAGAGCTTAAATTAAAAAAAAAATATGTTCTGGCTTGTCTAGCGTTCACCTACAACGCACACATCTGAAAGTATCAGAGCATTCTGCGAGTTTGGCTGTTCATATTTGCATACTCCACGGTTTTGATATTAGCAGGTTGATGGCTTTATCCCGACGATCAAAGGCTGGAAACATTGTTTTGTAAATCTAATCAATATGCATGCAAAGTTCTACTGTGGGAGCGGAGTCGAGTTTACATTCGCATCTAATGTATCTTGTCTGAGCTATCCAACCTGTTCATGTTTATTTGTGTCCAAAAATGCTAATGCATAAATGTAACTTTGTATTAGGGTTCTGAAGGTTAACTTTGATGACAGATTCATTATTTAGATTAAACATTTTTTTTTATAAAAAATAAACGAACAAACTTTGTCGTAGATGCACGTTAAGTTTTTATATTTTGTTAATCAATACAGCCAATAAACAATAGTACGAGCATATAATAATTACCATTATATGCGAATAGAATACTATTCTTTATCCGTGACTATTAAATAATTACAGCTAAAGCTACTATAAATGAGTAATATTGAATAAGTAATATTGAATTCCTCTAAAACTAAATAACTAAAAAAAAACATTTTTTTTATTAATTTCAAATTATACGAGATTGATCACATCCGACTAGTAATTACTTCTAGTGTTGACTTTCGCAAGTTTTAGAGATAAGCAATTCACTGGTCCTCGGTTTCGTCCCATGACCCTGCTCACTCATTACTCATTGATTCCAATTTTGAGTACCTACCAAGTCTAGAGGAAAATTTGCATTACAAACTGAAAGACCTGCGGGGCAACGGTAGTTTAGTAGGTATAAAAATTACAACTTTAGGGTGGAGCCTAAATACTACAAAATTACTTCCGAGACTAAACAAAATCCGCATTCATTCATAATTTTAACAATTGCCTGTAGATACGAGGGATACGTATTCCAAACTCTAACCATAGAAATAATATAGAAGACCAATATAAATATAAAATTTAAGCAGAAATTGAAACCTACTGTGCATAAAAACGCGTCTCTGCGCCTGACATCGCAAAATAGTGTGTCTAGAAGCTTGCGCAATATGCATAACTTGTCCCTGTAGTGTTGCCAAATATATTAAACATACCTAACAGAAAAGAATTTTAAATTAATTAATTTTTAAATTATATGATTTAAACAGTTTATATCTACGAAATATCGCCACAAAATAACTTATACACATTTAAATAATCAACTAATAATATTTATGTGTAATTACATTCCCAAAAATATATACAAATACCGTATTAATGTCATTAATACCGTATTTTTAATGTTCAATAAGCGATTCACCTACAAATTCAATATTGACCTGGCAATAGCACTAAAATCCGGTGTTTCAAGGCGATATGACGCTGCCCTTACAGGACCGTTTGTAGTTTATTGTTTATGCCGCGTTTGAGAATCCACATCGGATGCATCTGAGATGTAGTAAGTAGTAAATCTTTGATCACGTGATTCAGTATACGTAAATATAATGGGGCAGATGTGTCCGATGTGGATAAAAAACGCTCGAGATGTAAAAAATGCATCCGATGTGGATTCTCAAACGCGGCATTAATTACACGATGAAAGTGGCATTTTATTTTTAGTTTTGTGTAGTGTTTAGTCAAATCCTAGGTACAATAAAAGACATTTTTACATTAGCTAATGAAAATGTAATCAATGTATTAGGCAGCTGTTATATTTATTACAAGATTTATGTCTGCAAATCTAAACCTACCTAAGAATTATAATTATGCCCAGCGACAGGGAGACATTATCGATATCGGTTTTAAGGCATTTTAAAACATAAACCCGATCTCAACAATCTTAGGAACTCTTCTGTCACTCGATATTTTAATCGGTACTTCCTCTTCGCTTTTTGGCTGGCACAACAATTATTTACATTTCTTCATTCCTTACCGCGTTCGAACCAGTAAGGTTTAAAGAAATTTAAAAAAAAACCTACTTTAAAAATAAAGATGTTAATGATTTTCTTATAGATCCCATCTTCAGATCTTGACTTAATGTATATAAAACTGTTTCCTTTTCTAACAAAAATAATCCTAGAAATCGGGCAACGTGGTAAAGAATTATCGCTCAACATACATAAAAAAATATTTCAACGAATTGAGAATATCATACCATTTTGAAGTATGTTAAAAAAAAATTGTTAATAAAGTGAAAAGTAGGGCATGAACATATATTATAAAGTATATAAAATGATAGATAAATCCAGTTTAGAAGGTATTATAAATAAACTGTGGAAATATCGAGAATCTCGAAGTTGAATCGGAAAAATATTCTACGCAATTTAGTATGAAAGCTGATCAAAATGAAACACATGAACGACAAACTGTTATTGACAACTTTCTTCAAACGTTTTCTATTTTTCCGAAAACTAACTAGATAGTTCGAAAATCATTTCCTTCGTTAAAACGCCTCTTGTTCCGAAAAAGGTACACGCCTGCCAACATTCATCGTTCATTAAAAAAGTGGTAGATACAAAACGCTTCGTATTGTAATGCCAAAATATATTTAGAAATCGAAATAGTCATATAAACAAAAAAATCATATGAGTGAGATAACTACCAAATTAATGATTTACAAGTTTATTCCTATTATTTATAAAGTAGGTTTGCAATGTGCTGGTGTGGAATGTTATCATCGACTAAAAACTTTAAATCTTTGTATTAAATTGATCGAAAACAAACTATAAATTGGTTTAGGCTATATAGAATGTTTCTATTAAGCAGCAACTAATTTTTATTATGGAACCGAAAGACCCTTTTAAAAAGGTTCAAAATTAAAATAAAATATGTACCAAGTAAATGTAGTAGTATTTTTTAATTTTTTAATTTATATTGAAAATGGTAACATGAAAGGTTTTCTGTCCAACGACTCATAGTCTCGGCTGACAAAATGTAAAAAAATATCGAACATAATATTCCTGAGCCCTATTTTGCACTCCCCAGATTAAATTTAGTTGTAGCAAATGATATTATCAAATAAGATGTCAAATCACAAGCAAAATCTCGTGACTACAGTACTAATGATTGTCTGTTTGGAAAAGTATCTCTGTTTGTAAATATTTATATGCATAGTTATATTTAAATGCGCGAGTGTAATGTTAAGTATAAACAAAATCCGCCCATTATGTATATACGTTTAGTTACCGACCCTAGTAGATAGGCAATTTGTTATTGTTTTAAGTTTTACCGTAGGGAGAGAGAAAATCAATATTAGGATAAATGGTCCAGCTCCTTTCTGGTTACGTAGGTACCTAAAAAGTATTTTAGTTTTTGGTTAAGTAATTAATTATTGTAACAGTGATTTTCTTGTGATAGTACCTAATTTAGATTGTGGATTAAAGTTTTTGTATATAATTTCGCTGTTTAATAATAAACGTAGTCAAAACCGGAGCACGTGGTTTTTCTGGAAAGTATTTTTAAAATCACAAGCAAAATCTCATGACTACTGTACTAATGATTGCCGAAAATTAACTAATTCATATTTTATGCCATATCTTTCTTAATAAGGACTGTCAGAACCATATTTACCTTAACTTGAAATTTTTTTAATCGTTTTTTGTATATAATCATCTCTAAAAATGTATGATTGAAATATCGTGCGAACTATTTGTTCGATCAATAAAAAACTTGCACCGGTCCTGTTCGCGCCAGCACCGTTATACGCATGAGCTCCGACACACTATTTGCTCCTTATGGTTTCATTTTTGATATATGGAATCGGCTTTCTATACTATTTCTATGACTCTAACGCGCGAAATTAAGACAGAGGAACCGAAAAATCCTAACACGGCTGCCGACGTTCATTCGTTTTTGAGTGAGTCAGAGTTACCTAAATTAGGGGAACCGGAATCGTAGTTGTTTTTCTCGGTGCATTGCGAGATATTGGGTCCTATGATTGAACGTTTATGTTATCCATAACGTACATGTTATGCCGAATTTTAACGTAGTTGTTTTTCTCGGTGCATTGCGAGATAATGGGTCCTATGATTGAACGTTTATGTTATCCATAACGTACATGTTATGCCGAATTTTAAAAGTAACGAGGCAAGTTCGGATGATGGAACACTGTTAAATTAGAAGATAACAGGCGGAAAATAACAGTAATGTGTTGGAAACCGTTTTTCATCATACGAACTTGCCTAATTACTGTTAAAACTGAGCCTAACATGTACGTTACGGATAACGTAAACGTTCAATCATACCACCCATTGGGTGGTATGATTGAACGTTTACGTTATCCGTAACGTACATGTTAGGCCGAGTTTTAACAGCAAAGAGACAAATTCGTATGATGTAAAGTCTTTCATAACATATTACTGTTATTTTCCGCCTGTTATGTTCTAATTTAACAGGTTTCCAAAATACGAACTTGCCTCGTTACTTTTAAAATTCGGCCTAACATATACGTTACGGATAACATAAACGTTCAATCATAGGACCCATTGTTATAACGCAGTTCGATTTTTTAGAGGGTTTTACATTATTTTTATATTTTAATTTAGTTTAGTTAGATTAAATTACATTTAAGAGTATAGAGTTGTGAAATATAAACACAAATAACAAAAAAATAGACGATTGGTTCAAATAAGATTATATCAATTAGTACAGGATATTTATTGAGAGCCGATACTTAAGGGTGTGAATCCTTTGGGTGTTAAAGTTTTAAAACAAAAAATAACTATTTTATAAGTTTCCTATCACTCTAGATATTTTAATGAAATTTTGCCAAAAAAAAAAGTGTTTCCACTCATGGTGGGTTCCTACCAAATTTCAACAAAATATCAAAAGCAGTTTCAATATACTGGTTTTTATTTTCTTACCCGAAAAGGGTGCTTCGTACGAAAGTACGTCATAAACCAAATTTGTTCCAAAATAAATAAGGATTTTAAGATAATTTTGGTTATTAGAAAAAGCAGTGGCGCACCATATTTTTGTTCAAAAATATTCAGTTCAAACCCGGTACGGACGTCACTGGTAAAAATTTAAGAGTCTTTTACGACAAAAGGCGAGATTGAAAGTGAAAGTTTAGTCTGTTGGTACATAATATACTATATTTATATATCTAATTTTTATTATTACACTGAATGTGACATGGCTTTTTTGTTTGCCTTTTTTGGATCAACAAAATATTATTTTAATGATTTAAAATAAACTGCCAGTAATAATAATTATCTGTACTTAAACATATGCAAAGTGAAATCATAAAACGACGCATCAAGAAAGCAGCAAATTATTAAACTTTTAATTTACGTAAGATGTATTAAAAGTAATTTTAAAAAACCGACTTTAAAATCGGGCAGATACCATCACCACATCTGAACCAAATTTATATGGGACCACCCCTGAGGTACCCCCTTACTAACGAAAAGAATTATAGAAATCGGACAAGGTGGTAAAGAATTATCCCTAAACATGCATAAAAAATGAAAAGTTTGAGGATTTTCGCATTGACCTAATTATTAGATTTTGACCAAATTTATATGAGACCATCCCGGAAGTGCCCCCTTTCCAGTAAAAAAGAATCATTTAAATCGGACATTGTGTTAAAGAATTATCGCTGAACATACATAAAAAAATATATACAGACGAATTGAGAACCTCCTCCTTTTTGATATAATATAATAATCTATATTATTTGTATTAACTAAAAAACTACTATGTGGAGTTATATACATCTTCTTAAATTAATCTTATATGAAAAAATGTGGGCTCGGTTCCTAGAAGAGTACCTAGTTCACTATGCAGCCAAATTTATATTTATGGTACAGAATTTTTTTGAATAAATAAAGTTTTAGGTTTAATTAAACACCAAGTTTTATCAGGAATAACATTTTCTGGAAAAAGTAACATAAAAAGCAGACTTTTTGCGAGCCACTATATATATATTTTAGAGGACAATCCATATTATTTTAGAAAAATAAATAAAATTTTTGTATAATCACATATCTTTTAGAATATTGTATATGTTTGTCAAAGTTTCCTAATTTAAAAAAAAAAGAAAAATTCTTAAAAATGTTTCTTAAATTTTTTAACACACAAAATACCTTAATCCGTTTATAGTTATCGAAATTAGTAAAGAATTTTAACTCGTTTAAAAAGCGTTTTTTCTCTTTCCATTTCCTATAAAAACTAATAGACCTTTTTGAAATCGGTATTTGGTGACTTTTCTTCTGTTTTCTTGCCTTAAAAATGATATGATTTACATAAAAAACAAAAACTGACTTATTATTTTTGTGAAATAAAAATATGTTGTTATTTTCACAATTTTCGACTACTTTTTGTTTCCAAAAAAGAAATACGATTTTCTTCTGTAGATATTAACACATTGTTTAATTGGCTTTTTATTTTTTTTTTTAAATATTCTTTAGTATTTTCATAATTTGGGAAACAGTATAGCATTGAAACTTCTACACCTGTACGCTTTCAATTAATTGTCTGTTTTTTTATCTCACAATGTCTCGATAAGAAGTTATATAGAAAAAGTTAGTATTCAATATCATCCAGACAAAAAACAAAAACATGTTTAAATGAAAATATTAAATAAATTATGAGTATTCTTTAACAGAGATATATTTATTTGTATTATGGAAATAATGTTTATGTCAACAAACTTATGTTCGATATTTGTATCAATTTGTAAAAATAACTCTTGTATAATGATAATATTAAATTTAAAGGTTTTAAATAAGGACTTGCCGATATCACAATTCGAAATTCTTTTTATTGGCCATAATACTTTTTTTTGGATGAAAGCATTAGTTTCTGTTTTTCAGTTAAGCTCCATAAATTCATATTTTAATCTGAACGCTACTTAAGCGCAGTAAAGTTGCAACAACTAAACTATATAGTGAAATTTTCAAAAATTTCTAAGTTAAAATGAAAATCAATTTATATTTAAAATTAAATAAGTTAACTAACATTTTTGACCGTTAATAAAGTTAATAAAGTTATAAATAACGTCGTTACAAAGATTTATGTTTGAATTTTAAATTTCTATTGATGATAGTTACTCATCTACGTATTACAATAACAATACCTACATGACTTGGCTTTGACACAAAACCCTGTATAGTAAAACTTCTAATCCGAATCAAAATCTTGAAACTATTATTTGGGGGGGAGGGCATCAAGCTAAATCTTTCCAAATCTAACTTGGGGGGGGAGGGGCGTCTTTGTAAATCTGACGTATTTTTTTTCTAGTAGAAAACGGTGTAAAATTGCGTGAAAATTAAATTAAAGTAAAGAATGTTTCTAGAAATTTTTAGTCTTAAATAAAAGTAATAAAACATACCTATTGTGTTTGTTTTTTTAATAATCCAACGCATTTACACCCAAAACACAAATTTTGAAAAATCTCACGAGAGATTAGGGGAGGGGGAGGGAGTTGAGGAAAATCTTACGAAATCTCACCAGGGGGGGAGAGGGGGTCAAAAAATCCTCAAAAATACCTCACGTAATTAATGGACGCCCCCTTAAAAGCGTGGTCCACTAGTTGGTGTAGCCTTTTAAAACATTTGGTATAATAATAATTATATATCATCAATTACCACTGCCACTGGTAAAATCCTAAATTTAAAATAGTGTATTATAATAATAAGACATTAATCATATCTTAAATGGATCGCCTACTACCATGTTTTAGAAATAAATAAAATGTAATTCTTAAATTAATAAAAATATTCAAAATAATTTAAGATTCCTTGCGTTATGTTAATAAACATTAAACAAAATTTCTCACGAGTTATTTAATATTCTGGCCCGTACTTCCATGTCTCTATTGCTTCGCTGTCAACAAGTTCCAGCAAGACATATTGCATATAAAAATTTTTAATTTTATTTTGTATCTTTTCTTCTCAAAAACTGTCAATATGAGATATTTTCTCCACTTTTATTCCTCCAGAAGTCCAAAAGCACAAAAGCACAAAATACAAAAATCCATTTGTGTTATGTGCAGCTAGCCCTGAATTTGAAAATACCAATAGTGGTTCTCCTTAATCGAATTGTTCTTTCTACAAAAAGTTATTTCTCTACTACCGCATATTTCTTCTGCTACAGTCAGCACTTCCGCTCCATATGGACATTTTAACTCTATCATAGAGTTTTGTTTTTTTTAATTCCATCCAGACTGGCAGCAACATAATCAAATTCGAATTCAATAAAATGTCCACATTTAAAAACTTTTACTTGCAAATAAATTTCCAAATCTTATTTTGCTCTGAATTTATGGTCCATGCCATATCGGGTGGCTTTAGAAATAAATAAAAGATTTTAGGAGATTTTTTACAAATTTCTCCAAATTTTAAAGTAGTGACTCGTTTCCGTCTTTTATTGTGCCACAGTGCACAATCAGCTTGTCACAATCGTTTTTCTCTCATTTATAGACATTGGCTAACGTTTTAAAAAATTTTCTCTTGCAACGCGCCTCAAAGGGTGCGACAGATCAATGCCATGCGCAAAAGCAATAAAAAATATTTACATTACTTTAACGGATTGAAGAGATATTAACATGCTGGAATTAATAATTATTCTTGACTCAAAGAAATATTCATATATATATATATATATATATATATATATATATATATATATACCTATATTTGCCTCGCTGTTTAGCCCGAGATAATATTAGGTCGTTGTTTAACCCTTGCTCGTATTAAATTTATTCTTTAATACATTTGCATCGCAGTGTGGCCCGAGATAATGATGTGTATCCCTTGCTAATAATAACCACATTCCTTTACTTTTCGCTCGGCTGCAGACTTTACGACATGTTTATGTTATCGCTATCAGCTTTATTACATTCTTTAGCGTCGATTTTAATATTTCTTTTCAGGAGCGGTGTACCTTATGAGTTTATTTATTATTCACTTTTCGCGCTTTATTGGTTACCGGCAATTATTTATTTCATTTGTTGGTTGAGTGAAAATATTTCTTGAAATAAGTTTACATTAAATAATTTCTAATGCTAATTAAAATTGAATTCTATTATTTATTTAGTAAAGTGTTTGGCAATAACATATTATTAAGACACAATTTTATTAATCAAACATTTAAGTTGAATACAGTTTTTTAACATTTTTATTTTGATACACAATTTGAAGAAATATAAAACATAATCACATAAAACTGATATTATTTATTATTAAAGTTTCAAAAATTTTAAAATAAATAGTAAAATGTCATTCTAAAATTCGGTAAATATTTTTCGATAAACATTTTTGGGGTGTCATAAAATACATCTATCAGTATAAATAAACTTAACCAGTGGCGCACAACATGGATAAGGAACACTTTCGTCCCCTCTAAATTTTACGCGACTGACCAAAAACTTATTTGGAATATACTTTTACATATTTGATGTTTTTTAAATAAATTATGTACGGTTGTTAAGAACTCATAAAGTAATTGGTTTTCACGGTATTTACACTCAAATGTGGATAATAAATAATATTTATATGGTGTGTTACTTAAATATGTAGAATAAATTTAAACGTGCGATTCTTTGAGTATTTCTAAGACAAAAAGTTTTTTGAAAAATTTTATTTTTCGGAAATATTTTAAATATTCCTTACTAATTTTGTCTTAAGTTGGCTCAGTTAAGGGGTTAATCTGTCTCTCAACTTGCTTAAATTTATGAAGTCCAGTGGCGTTCCGAGTTTCTTGGGTGGTTCAGAGATATGCAATTAACTTTATTTTTTTTTTTTGAAAACAAGTAATATACGAAAAAAATTTAAGGGACAAAATAGTTTAATAAAGTTGAAAGCTAAATTAGGTCTTTAAGACTAAAAATAAGACTGCCAAATTTTAACAAAATTGGACAGAGAATATTTAAAATATTTAAGAATAGTCATTATTTTTTAAATTTCAACACCCTGTATATTGAAAACGAAGTATTTTTGGACCCATGTTTATATAAATGTTTTGTCTTAAAATATCTCAAAGAATTGTCGGCTAAATTTATTGTACATACTGAAGTAACACCTTGTACATACAGGCAAATAGAACAACTGAACTACTAAACATTCTGTGAATAAAAATAAGACCACTAAATAAAACATTCTTAGTTAAAATGTTACTCTTTTCGCAATGCACGGTATTAAAGTTGAAAATTCAAAAATTATTAATGGCTATAATTTTTTATTACTCAGTATAATTTTACAAAATTTGTTGGGAATTTATAAAAAAAATTAATGTTCCAAACCTTAAAATTTAAAAATAAATTAAAATATAGAAGTATATACCTTTGAGTGCAAATATCTCGTAAACAAATCAGTTTCTGAGTTCCCAGCAAGAGTACACGTTTTTTTTTTAAACATCAAAATAATTAAAATTATAGGCCAAACAAGTTTTCGGGCAGTTTCGTAAAATTTAAAAGGGATTAAGGCGTTACATAAGCTACTGGCAAAGTTTATTTAACTAACTTTTTTAGCTGGTATGTGTATCTTATAATACCAATTATCGTTTGCCAAATTTAGAAAAATGATTTTTTAATTCTTATATTTAACACCATGTGGGATATTTATAAGGCGTATATCCCATCAATAAATAAATACGAATTCATGAAAATATAATTTTAAAATAAATTGTATGTCATGACATGTATATATAAATTGTAAATTCTAAATTCATAATTATTATAAACAATATTTTGTTTCCCTCGCGATGAGTTCAACCTTTTGTCTTTGCTAGAACTGCCACGAAAGGTTATCTAAATGATGATGGCAATTTAATGTGTATGACGTAATGAAAATGAAAATGAAAAAGATATTTAGTGCAAGTATGTCGCTACACACCACAAAACATTAACCATATTGCACTTGCAACAAAATAAATTTAGTATTAATGAATTCTTTTCCTTTTTAGTTCAATTTTGATTTATTTAACATAATATTACGTAGTTTATTAAATTACTAATAAAATTAGCTTTCAAATGAAGTGTCACACTTTACCATAGGTAATCATTTTTTATCCCGCTAGAAGGCGCTAAAATTAAAAGGAACCCAATGA
Organism: Psylliodes chrysocephalus; assembly: GCA_927349885.1. Taxonomy (NCBI): domain Eukaryota; kingdom Metazoa; phylum Arthropoda; class Insecta; order Coleoptera; family Chrysomelidae; genus Psylliodes; species Psylliodes chrysocephalus. Next base: position 1,767,037 of record OV651824.1, on the reverse strand, counting down.
ACAGTAATATTGCTGAATTCCCTATGAAAATACCTTTCCGACGATGTATCATACTTGGTACTGTTCCTATTTAAATTGTATTGGTTGGATTGACGTATGGGAGAGGAATCACCTAGGACAGCTGAGGATATTATAGAAAGATGCCCGCCTTATAATAAAAATCGAGCTGTTTCTTTAAAAAAAAATTACTTCAAGATATTCTGAGACAGCTGGTCGCCATGCTTAATAAGTCATCCTGTATATGTAATTACACCTGAGGTATCCCATTTCTAACAAAAAAACGAATGATAAAATTCGGACAACGTGGTAAAGAATTATCGCCGAACATACAAAAAAAAATATTCAGACGATTTGAGAATATCCTTCTTTTTTGAAGTCGGTTAATAAAAAGTCAAATTATTTGTCAGCGTTATTATTAAAACAGAAATGTAAACAACTACTGTTAATCACTCTCTCTTTGTAAACATATAATATTACTTATTATTTGTTATTATTTGGGTTCGAACTGTTTCTAAATACCAGGCTACACAACGACCGTAAAATCATCTGCGATTTCTGTTCTAGATACACTTACTTAGCGCGCCACCAACAGGCGACTCCTATGAACTATTTTGTATAAAAATATGGCTATACGAGCCCATGATAAGCCCTCCTTAAATTTTAAAGGATAGAGTCTTACAGTATTATTCGCCGATTGGCAATGATATACACGTAAAACGTTGTTAAGCCCAGCAGTGGGCCGAACAACGTCATTTCGGGCTGTACAAAGTACTGATTGTATATAGAATGGGCTGCACAATAACCGTTTCTATGTCTATATATATATATATATATATATATATATATATATATATATATGTATTTTTAATAAATAAATGATAAAATTAATTTAATTGTATGTAAAAAATAACAACATGAATTCAAATCACTTACGTACTGTTTATCACTAAAGAGTAGAAAAAGATATATATTTTGTTGGTATCACCTTCTAGACGAAAAAGCTTTAAACGTATTTCTATTTTTATTGTAATAAAAATAAATGCTCCTGTAGGCAACAATTAAATATATTGTTCTCTTCTAGCATTTTTTAACATTTCTATTTCTTTTTGTTTCTTTTCTTAGATTTTTTTAAAAGAAACTGATTCATATTTTTAAAGTAAATCCGGAGAGGTATGGGTTACGCCTTTACCTGTACTTACATAAAATTTCTTTTAGTAAAATTAAAAAATAATCCGTAAAATTAATGTACTATGAAACCCTTGCATATAATATATATTAGTATTACAGAAATAAATTACGTAAAAAATAAGGTGTACAAATAAGTAAAATTTATTCATCCCCTCGTAAAACATCAGTAAAATATATTATAAATTGTTTTCATTCATAAATAATAATTTCTTAAAAATCTAACAGAGGCGCCACTTTCTAGACGAAAAATCTTGCAATGTGAGGGTTTCGTAATACCCCCACTTTTAAAGTTTATTTTTGACTATTTTTAAAATAAAAAAATATGTATGTATAGGTAAAGGTTAAATCTATGCTCCTCTGGAACCACTTTTTCAAAATTCAATTTAGTTTTTTTCTAAAAAAAAATTAAGAAAATGGGTAAAAAAAGTCGACTTTTTTATTTTTTTTTTTAGAAAAAAACAGTTTTAAATTTTAAAAAAGTGTTTCCATAGGAGCATAGATTTATCTTTTACCTACACGTACATATTTTTTTCTTTCAGAATAAGTCAAAAATAAACTTTAAAAGTGGGGTACTACGAAACCCTTGCATGCTCCGCTCTACAGCCAAGTAAATACTCCTCTTAAGAGGAAAATTTACATTACAAACTAAAAGACCTGCGGGGCAACGGTAGTTTAGTAGGTATAAAAATTACAACTTAAGGGTGGAGCCTAAATAAAAATAAGTTGCTTCACAACAGTTAACCCAGTCATTTCTTCTTCTTTCTTATTTTATCCTACAACATCACATACACTTGGTGATTGGTTCATGGCCCAAATCTTATATAATAAATAATAAATATTTCTTCACTCATAGTTTACATCTTATTACCTATACCCTGTCATAAGTTTATCCAAGAATTTTTCGTTAGTACTTACCACCACCTGTAGAGCCCTTAACTTGACAGGTCTCCTTTCAAAAATGTTAGATTTTTATATAAAAAACAGCAATGTTGCTTAAAATAGGCCTTATCTTTTAATCTGTTTAATGTATGTGGTTTCTTTTTGTATAGTCTTGAATATTTTAAAAAATTTTAACTGTTTATATCGACTAATATTTGTTTTTCAAATATTTTTAACTTTTTATAACTTGTAACATTGTTTTGTTTTACAATTTATTTCATCCCCCACGTTTTGATGAAACTTGTCTGTAGTATTCCCTAGTGGATGGAGAGTATGGTGAGTTTTTCTATTGTTTACTATTTTATATATTGTGGGCTCAAAGTCAACACACCTTACACCACATATTCTCCTTTCCACTAGGCGAGCCTGAAGATGAAGTGATGATACTTCGAAACCGGTCGCACTCAATGTTTTGTTGAATAATTAAACATTGACTTTCCTTGTGAGATATAAAGGACTTTTTCTCCCCCCTTCACCTTAAAATTACCTCAACTCACACATGGCTGCCCCCTTGTCAATAAAAGTAAAATTTAATTTTTTACCTAAGTATCAGTACAAGTAGGTACGAGGTAAATACGTTTATAATAATTTTATGGATTTTAATAATTATTATAATAATATTAATAATAAAGACTTTATTGAAAATACAATTAAATAAATATAAATATTATATTCGAAGGCCCGAACTATCTTGGCTTGACAAGTAGATTTTAAAAGTTACAGATAAGTATTGTAATATAAAAACTTAATATATATAAAATAAATACGGGCATAAGTAACAATATAGAGAGACAAACACTGATTTACGTTTCCATTCTTCGAAGAAACCATATCAAATATTAAATTTCAGAGTAGTCTTTTAAATAATAATAATACTCTCCCTAATTCACCCCCTTACGAGTGAATTTCAACTCCTGAAGTAGACTGAACGACTTGTGAAGGGGAAGGGACGGCTATTATTATTATTTGCCGTGGCGCTCCGGGGCGACTTAAAGATGATTGATGGTGCCATTTGACTTACAGGTGAGGAAAACCTCACCCACCATCATCGAGACGGTAATGTATGGCGAATTTTTTTTTTAATCTGCATGTCATATCAACAGAAATTGAATTTCTATTAATACGCCACACATCAAATCCTAAACCGAACCATGCAATTCAATTAAAAATCCACATGGTCCGGTCTGGGATTCGAAACCCAGCAGTCTCAGACTTATAAACTTGCCTGTAAATGAATATAAGCGCGATAGACCGCTATACCATGCTTAGATAGTTCATACTGTCAGGTAGTTTATTGCATAGCTTTATCCTCTCAGATATTATAATATATAGTTCTTTTTCCTGCTTGCTGTTTTCATTATAACTATTTACTGAAACAAAGGTTGGAGTGGGTTGTATTGGTTTTGCAGTTGTGGATGTAGAAACGATTGAAAAACGTAAAGATTTTTATGTTATATTATTTCAACTCCCGAACTACCAACAAGTTGAATATTTTTCTTCTTTAAATTTTATTTTAAATTTCTTAATAATGAATGAGCTGACATGTGTTTAAGATTTGAAGACTTAAATCAAACAAAATACGACACTTACATACATGGATAAAATATGTACAAAAATAGATGTAATTTTTCTGAATCAATTTTGAGTATGTTAAAAGAGTTTTCCTTTTTTTGCAAACTTTAGTAATACCCAAAATGTACCATTATAATTTGGATGTACACATTCGGCTTAAATTTTTCTTTAGTATTGCCATTTAACAGAAGGAACTGCGTTAACATGCCTTAAAACCCACTCTATTTATGCCGATAGATTAAAATACATCGGGCAAAAAGAATTATATTCTTAAAGAACTCTGTTCTGCAGCTCCTAATTATGCACTAGCAAAACATAAGTAGTGGTAGTTTATTAATCATCAATCATTAATCATCAAACTATCATCATTAGTCATGACATTAAGTGACTACATATTTTTAAATTTCTGGACTAGACAAAGAGAATCATCAAACAGCAGTGTAGGTATCTGTTAATGGAGTTTCTGAATAGATGATCAAAATTTATGAACTTGCCTGTAAAACAGTCATTTTAAATTTAAATCAGGTGTTTTTAAATGTGAAAATCCTTAACGCGTTCTTGGTACCGGAAGGGGCTGAAAATGGACCCCTAAACTCTGAAAAACGGGTTTCCCGCTAATGTCTGGCCAAATATGCCAATTAGAAAATTTTTGTTCAGACAAAAAATTAAGATCAGCTCATTCTCTACAAAAATTATTCCTACCAATTTTTTTGCAATGCCAATATTTTTTGCAAAATCAGACTTCGAAAAATCAATTATTTTCATATTGAATAGATATGGTAGTTTCTTGCCGAATTTCCACTCAATGGGGTTGGAAATGCATTGATCTTCATCTTTTGGACTTTGGAGACTAATTGCAGATGGCGCCAGCACCTTTGCTCTTCTCGCTAAATTACGGAGTCCGTAAATGAGAATCTCGGAAATTATCGATTATTCGACAATTACTGGCGGATTTCACCTGATTGTGTTCTGCAAAGTAGCGCTTGGGCTCTCTCAATTGTATTAGCGAATGTTCTGTGCAATTTTAGTTACAAATTTACCAGAAAATTGCAAAAATGTATTTTTCCTTGTGCCAAGGTCTTGAATCCCGTTGTTTTGGCTAAAAGCAAATGACAACTTTTAGAGCGTGGTGAATATTCACCATACAACAATTCTAAACATTTTTCGCATTTTTGCGATTTTTTTGCAAACTTTTTTCGGAATAATATGGGTGCAGGATTTCGGAAAAATACGCAAGTCTTTGAAAAATTACATTTATTTGGAAGAATTGGTTGGATATAAAACATACATAACAACCTTTAGGATGTGGTCAATCACTCCAAGTCATCAGAATCATATACATATTCTTCATCATTAACGGTATTCTCGTCGCCTACTCCCTCTTGCTCCATTTCTACCCTTCCCCCTGTCGTCCTTTCTCTCTCTTCCTCCAGCTGTGTTTCTGTATCCTTGCTTTGCAACCTTTCTGTTTCTTCTTTCACCTCTATTTCTACTTCCACCTCTAATTCTTCCGGGAATATACCTTCATTTCTTTTATAATTTGAACATTGTGTCAACTGACACGAACCACAGATAGACGAGCATTTCAGACCTGCTTTTAAAGATGAACAATTCTTCTCGCAGCTTCTCTTACACTGACAAAAAATCATCTTCAAGAGTACGGTGGGGCTGGATCTTGTGTGGTAATAGCATTTCCCCTGCACGTTTCTAGCCCCATTCCTCTGGTGACAGTTCGTTCCCCAGCCAATTCTGTACTTGTAAATATACCCTATAAAAGTGCTGCTTCTTTACCAAACTGCTCTTTCTTTTCTCCTTTTCTATCGAGGCAGGTAACTGACAGAACCAACAATTGTTTCTGAAGTCAAAGCCACTATGGGAGCGCTTCTTTTGTCTCTTCGGGCTCGTTAAATGGTCCAACTGTCTTGAAGAGTGCTTGTGAAACTTGTTGTACGCGAACTTGACTCGAGATTTAATAATATAGCGGTCCCTACACTTGTTGTGAATTCGTACAGAGGATGTAGATGTAGATGTATAACATCGAGTTGGTGGCGTAGCGGTCTCACGCGCTTGTATTAATATATAGGCAAGTTTGTGGTCGAATTATACACCAGACCATGTAGATATTTAATTAAATTGCATGGTTCGTTATAGGATTTGATGTGTGCCGTATTAATAGAAATTAAATTTCTGTTGATATGACATACAGATTATAAAATCGTCATGCGTTACCGTCTCGATGATAGTGGGTGAGGTTTTCCGGGTTTTTCTCACCTGTAAGTCAAATGGCACCATCAATCATCTTTAAGTCGCCCCGGAGCGACACGGCAAATAATAAAAATAGCCGTCCCTTCCCCTACATAAGTCGTTATTTTACAAATTATGTAAAAATTTAACTATAAATCAGAAGAATGAAGTTATTTTAAAGAAAAAACACCAATATTACAGTCAAATTCATCTGAACTTGGCCGTTTTGAATTTGCAGGAATGTGATTTTACATTATATTCCAGCAAATTTAGAAATCTTAATTATAAATGTTAAATTTAATGAGTTTACCTTAAGCATGTTAACAAAGTTACAAAATATATATTTTGACCCAAAGTTATGAAATAAAGAACAATTAAAATATAAAATTATTTTTTATTTTTTTAGTGCAAAATACAAATTCAAATAAATTTCCAAGAAACATTTTTTTATAATAGGGATAAAAAATAAAAGAATCAAAATATTTACAAATACAAGGTATTTTAATTGCACATCGTTTCTATAAATAACTCCAGAATTTAAAACTTAATTTAAACTAAGTATGCACCTTTAGTAATTTCTCATCACTAAAAATTGGATTCGATAAATTAGCGATAGCACAATATTGTCAATTTTATGTAATAATGAAAGTCGAAAATGTTTGATTAAAATTTCAAAAACTTTTATTCTTTGATTGGTTCTTTCTATGTAAACTCTAGCTCTGAAAATTTTAGCATTTAGTAAAGCCTCTTGACGGCTGAATTGATTTTTTTTCTTGAGAAATATAATTTGTATACCTTCAGCTTCTGTTATTTTATCAATAAAAAAGCCTTTGTCAACCATTATACTATCAAAAAATGATTCACACGGTTTAAGTATTGAACTTTGTTCTACCACCATATGCTTTACTTATGTGAGTAATAAGACCAGCAGGTGACACTCCAGTTATTATTTCAATAGTATGCCTCTTTTTGTACTGAAAGTAACTTTTTAGTCTTGCTGTTGTGGTATTTTGGTACAATAAAGTAGTTCTCTTACTTACATAGAGGCACATTATTTTATATTTCTTCTTTTGAAGGAAAAATTTTACCATACTGAAGAACTTTTGCTAGTTTTTTAAACACGCCCAAAAAATTAAAAGACAAAATGTTTCATTACCTCTAAATAAAATGGATAAGACATTATCTTGCACACCAGTTTTCAACTTCAAAAAACTAAATATAACTTGATCGCCTTGATCCTATGCAGACATAGCTGTTCCCTTTTTTCTATTCTCTAATTTCATAATGGTGTCTAATAAGTGGTAGGATTGATATCCTGTTAAAGTAAATAGATCTGAAGCACTAACAATTCTGTGTTGAACAACTGATTCCAATTTTCTGCTTAACAACAAAATTTTGTAAATTAAACAAAGCTCTTCAGCAGCACATATATTTTCATTGACTGCTTTAGTAGTAGATATATGTCCATTACTATAAAAACATATTAAACATATAATAACCAAACATTTTAAATTATGCATACGTACATCCATTTAAAGAAGATAACTCAACATTTGATATTCTACTAGTAGATACTGGCAACATCATTTTTATTGTAGCCATAACTCTTGTTTTTGCTTTATTCCTTTTCTTTATATTAATGTCATGGCTTAGCAAGCATATGTTTCTTATTGGCAAGACATACAAAACATAAATTACCAGATCAAACAATTCATATTAGAAATGTACAAATATTAGTTAATAACTGATATTAATAAAAATACTATTAAAAAATTACAAACCTGGTGTGTGTGTGTGTGTGTGTGTGTGTGTGTGTGTGTGTGTGTGTGTGTGTGTGTGTGTGTGTGTGTGTGTGTGTGTGTGTGTGTGTGTGTGTGTGTGTGTGTGTGTGTGTGTGTGTGTGTGTGTGTGTGTGTGTGTGTGTGTGTGTGTGTGTGTGTGTGTGTGTGTGTGTGTGTGTGTGTGTGTGTGTGTGTGTGTGTGTGTGTGTGTGTGTGTGTGTGTGTGTGTGTGTGTGTGTGTGTGTGTGTGTGTGTGTGTGTGTGTGTGTGTGTGTGTGTGTGTGTGTGTGTGTGTGTGTGTGTGTGTGTGTGTGTGTGTGTGTGTGTGTGTGTGTGTGTGTGTGTGTGTGTGTGTGTGTGTGTGTGTGTGTGTGTGTGTGTGTGTGTGTGTGTGTGTGTGTGTGTGTGTGTGTGTGTGTGTGTGTGTGTGTGTGTGTGTGTGTGTGTGTGTGTGTGTGTGTGTGTGTGTGTGTGTGTGTGTGTGTGTGTGTGTGTGTGTGTGTGTGTGTGTGTGTGTGTGTGTGTGTGTGTGTGTGTGTGTGTGTGTGTGTGTGTGTGTGTGTGTGTGTGTGTGTGTGTGTGTGTGTGTGTGTGTGTGTGTGTGTGTGTGTGTGTGTGTGTGTGTGCGTGTGCGTGTGCGTGTGCGTGTGCGTGTGCGTGTGCGTGTGCGTGTGCGTGTGCGTGTGCGTGTGCGTGTGCGTGTGCGTGTGCGTGTGCGTGTGCGTGTGCGTGTGCGTGTGCGTGTGCGTGTGCGTGTGCGTGTGCGTGTGCGTGTGCGTGTGCGTGTGCGTGTGCGTGTGCGTGTGCGTGTGCGTGTGCGTGTGCGTGTGCGTGTGCGTGTGCGTGTGCGTGTGCGTGTGCGTGTGCGTGTGCGTGTGCGTGTGCGTGTGCGTGTGCGTGTGCGTGTGCGTGTGCGTGTGCGTGTGCGTGTGCGTGTGCGTGTGCGTGTGCGTGTGCGTGTGCGTGTGCGTGTGCGTGTGCGTGTGCGTGTGCGTGTGCGTGTGCGTGTGCGTGTGCGTGTGCGTGTGCGTGTGCGTGTGTGTGTGTGTGTGTGTGTGTGTGTGTGTGTGTGTGTGTGTGTGTGTCCACAATAACTCATGAACTGATACAAAGAAAAACACCAAATTTTAAACTTAAGCTTTGTTCTAGCCTGAGGTGAACAGATCAGATTTTGGGCAGAGTCGGAATGTCTGGGGGGTACTTTATAAGAGGTCATTTTTATATTTAATGAAATATATCTGTTATTTACATTTGGAGAAGAAAATTGTTAATATAAAAGTTACTTTTTATATTATTCTCTATAATTTTTGTTTTATAAAAATTTTTCCTAAAATGGTCCGTATTCGAAAAATTTGACAACATGTGAAAAAATTCAATTTTTATGAAAATTGTTTAAATAAAAATTGTTTGCGATATAATTCTCTATATTTTTTGTTTTACACATAATTTCTCTAAAATGGACCGTATTCGAGATATTTGAGAAAAAGTGTAAATTTAAAATTTTAAAGAAAATTCAAAAACAGATAGAGAAAAACATTAAATTTTAAACAAAAGCCTTACTCCGGCCTGAGGTAAACTGATTAGACAGGTAATTATTTTTTTAACTTAATTCCCACTTTGATGATACATGAATTTTAAACTCATTTGGGCCAAACCGATTCTACTTGATGAGCACTCGGCAAGGTAATGTAAACGGCTGCAATATGACCCGCTTTTCGTCGTATTGTTTATATGGATAAGCAGTCTATATAAACTATGTGTCATTGGTTTAAACGTTTACTGTACTTACTTAATTTTTTGTAATGTCAGAATGAATATCATTTTGCTTTTCTTTCTGTGAATTAATTTTTTTTATTAGTAATTATCGTTTTTTTAATATTTTGACGTGCTGGCGCCTCTAGGTTATAAAAATATTTATTTTAAGACCTTTTAGGATGTTTCTGCATTAGAAATATTCACTTTATCACCGTTTTTTTGTACATGCCACACATTTCATTATAAATTTAAAGTATATTAACTATAATTATAATGTGCCCATCACATGGCTTTCCTGTTTGACTTGTAAATACAGCCTATTGCCAATGACGCATCTCTATTCCTAATATTTATCTACAAATTTTCAACTTTATTATCCGTAGTAATTTCCTAATTTCCTCCAATGATTTCTGTACGTACGAGTACATGCAAACTCCATTACCTCTGCTGCCTCTCTCCCTCCTTATTATATTGTACGTCAATACTTATCATTTCAGATGTGTTGTTTTTGCTTAACCCCGTCTTACTTATTAATATTAATTAAATTTTGTATTGGATATGTAATCAACAAAATTTAAGAATGATAATATTAAGGATTCTGCATTAATATAGCAAATTTAAAAATCTTCTGACATATTTTATTAAATACAACTATATTAAACTTTTAAAGGGATTTCCATTCCAGAACTAGAATCATTGAAGGATTTATAACAGTAATAATCATCGAAAAGAGCAGAGCAAAACAAAAATACCTATTTATTTAGGGAGTGACAAGAGTTCCGAACGGTCGGAATCGGTACAAAGAGACAAGAGTTCCGAACGGTCGGAACCGATACGAACTGACAAGAGTTCCGAACTTATAGGTATAGTTTAGAAGCACAGAAAATAGTTCTTTAATTGATAATTAAATAAATCTAGAATTATGGAAACAAGACTGCCAAATGAAAAACAACACTAATTAAATAAAAATGTAATTGAATAAAAATTAATTCCATATGCAAATTAAAAATATTCACAAAAAAGTACTCTAATAGTAGACAGTGCTTCGGTACCGGTACCTACTGTACAAAATAAGATTATATTTAAAGTTTTTGCAAGAAAATTAATATAAAACGAAAAAAAAACTATTTATTGCAACAAATGTGGGTAAGTATTTGTTTTACAACAATGTAAACAATATAAAAATAAAACAAAAAATCTATATTCTATAACATTCAATACAAAAATATTTTTTTGTTTGTCCTTTTTTTACTGCAGTGCATTTAAAATGCAACCATTTGAGACAACCATCACAACATATGGAATTATGTATGTCATCTATTATTTCATTGCTACAAATAGTACAAAAATAGTTTTTATTAGTTTTCCGTATTTGTAGCAATTCTTGAAACTATAGTTTTTATTAGTTTTCCGTATTTGTAGCAATTCTTGAAACTGTTTAAATGCTTTTACCGTAAAAAACTGTTGAATTTCGTTTATTTGTACTCTGTCTTCAAACAACATGCAATTAATTTTGTCAGGTAACAAATCGGAAATGTAGGTCTCTGTTATAAGTTCGTTATTATACATTATTTGTTTTATTTTATCTTTTTGAAGGAAACATTCCAACATTAATTGCTGTCTTTGGAATAAACGTTTGTTAACAAATAATTGGTGCCTCTTTAATTTTTGAATTCTTTTTATGCCAATAGCAGTAACATCAATATTTTTGGGTCTTCCTCTGGTTTTTTTCATCAAAGGCAACTTTATATTACCCAATGTCATGCCAGTATCTTTTTGCTTGTCAATTTGTCTTTTATTTTTTATTTTACTATCACCCTCATGATAATATTTACGTCAAGCGATATATTATTTGTATAATAACTTTTTAAGTATTTCTGATGTACAAGCGTTTCATCAAAGAGTGGCATTTTCCTAATTTTTCGATAAGCAAAAATGTGCTTGCATGCATGTATAAAAGTTACAGCCACATTCATCCGATTTTGTCTTAATAGTTTCGTCATGTAATAAAAATTCAAAGTAGTCGGAAATGTTTAAATCCAAAAACTGTATTACATCACAGCTTAAATATTGAGTTTCAATAGCCTTAAATGCTGCTGGTGTTACGTATCTTGAATAAGAATCTAAAACTGAACCCTTGTTATAATTTGTAACTGGTCTTCGAATAGATACCATTCGCCGGAAATGACTTTGTTCGTGTCTTATTACATCTATTTCAGTTAAAAAATCTTGGTAAAACCGATATATATTGGTATTGGTTAACCTCTTTTTTTTAAACAACAAACAACGAGCATAATATAACGCATGCATTACTGAACCAAGTCTTTCAAAGCGCATGCGTGTTCGGAAACGGTGTTAATTAAATACACGGTTCCGACCATTCGGATCTCTTGCAGTACTGTACGAGTTCCGACCGTTGGGAACTCTTGTCACTCCCATTTATTTAAGAGAAAATAGTAAAAGTTAAAGCAGACAACGCCCGAAAAAAAAAAGTAATTTTTTGAACAATTATTTATTGCATTCGTTTTTTTATTTATACATAAATAATAAGGGATATGAAATACCTATTTCCTTGAATATTTGACGAAAAAGCTTTGTGTTCGATATTAATATTTCAGAATCTATATTCTGTGAGGATATTTCGAGTATATCCAATGTATGGAAATATTAATATTGCAGTTGTAGGTATTCCTGCACGATATACCTTTCACATTTTGCTCGAACTAAAGGTATTTTTGATTTTTTTTTTATATACCTGTCATCAATTGTTTAGAGAAAATCTATAAACTGTATTAGAAAAATCACAAGGCCGTGTTTCTCATTTCAATTTATTTCACAATTAGGCCACCGAGTTTTCCACGAATTTAAGAGCTTCATTGCTATTTAGTACAACCAAAACCTTCAGTTTTTAAATTACCTTCAGTGATTATTTAATTAAAATTTAAACGCCTTTTTTGCGAAAATAAAGCTTAGGAAATTAATGTAAAATGATTATTTGTAGGCTTTTCGCAGTTATCGAGATCTAGCGCAGTTAAAAAGTTTAATTCAATTAGATAGAAAGCTTTTCGTTGTAGCTAGCGGTTAAAAGTTAAAGTGTAAACGGCGGCTCATCGAGATTGACAAGTTTAAGTGGAAGTACAGGCCGAGATATTTTCTTTATATATATATTTTTTAGTTTAATTTTATTTTACTTTTAACTGAGATATACAGGTTAGAAACTTAAATTGATAATGGAAAATAACAACGCATCAGAATTTGTAATCCTATATTACATAAAAATAGTCAATAATAGTATATTATGACATAATGCATAATCGAGTCTTTAAAGCATGAGCAACGATTTTAAGGTCACGACGCGCAGCGGAGTGGCCGTAACGTTGCGAATGCAAATTAAATGTTTATTATACGACAATTAGGCATTCCAAGGACCTGTCAAACAATAGCTGACAGCGGGAAGGTTTAGTAAATTTAAAGGGGTTGCGACATAGCCTTCCATCTTGGACGCTATTTTTATTTGAAATAATAGTCGCCGAGCCTGCCAATTTATAGAAAATGTATAAGCGGTTTTTTTAAAAATAATATTTTCATTGTATTTAACATAAAATATTTAAATTTCATCCATTATTTATGATTTCATATAATGCAGTATATCGTATGTCGCAACTCTTTAAACATACCAAACCTTAGCACTGCGTATGGAATGCCTAAATGTTGTGTATTTATTGGTTAGTTCTATGAATTCCTAATAGATGATGGTGTTTTTGGATTTTTGCATTTAAAGGAGGGGGGCATGGGAAGTATCATAAAAACCCTACTACTACATAAATGCGAAAGTTTGGAGAAAGGGGGAAATAGAGGAAATAGGGAAAGGGGAAAAGTGGGAAAGTGGGAAAGTGAAAAAATAGGGAGAAGGGGGAAAAGGGATGAAAATATCGATTTTTTAAAGGTGGGAACATGAAAGTTGGAATTGTAGCTACTCATATAATGACGTATTCAAAGGTTTTTAAATTTTCACAATTTAAGGAGGGAATAAATAAATAAATAAAAATAAACTAATAAAAAATAAAATAAATAAAAATAAAAATAAATATAAATAAAATTATTAAAAATTAATAAAAATTAATAAAAATTAATAAAAATTAATAAAAATTAATAAAAATTATTAAAAATTAATAAAAATTATTAAAAATTAATAAAAATTAATAAAAATTAATAAAAATTAATAAAAATTAATAAAAATTAATAAAAATTAATAAAAATTAATAAAAATTAATAAAAATTAATAAAAATTAATAAAAATTAATAAAAATTAATAAAAATTAATAAAAATTAATAAAAATTAATAAAAATTAATAAAAATTAATAAAAATTAATAAACATTATTAAAAATTAATAAAAATTAATAAAAATTAATAAAAATTAATAAAAATTAATAAAAATTAATAAAAATTATTAAAAATTAATAAAAATTAATAAAAATTAATAAAAATTAATAAAAATTAATAAAAATTATTAAAAATTAATAAAAATTATTAAAAATTAATAAAAATTAATAAAAATTAATAAAAATTAATAAAAATTAATAAAAATTAATAAAAATTAATAAAAATTAATAAAAATTAATAAAAATTAATAAAAATTAATAAATATTAATAAAAATTAATAAAAATTAATAAAAATTAATAAAAATTAATAAAAATTAATAAAAATTAATAGAAATTAATAAAAATTAATAAAAATTAATAAAAATTAATAAAAATTAATAAAAATTAATAAAAATTAATAAAAATTAATAAAAATTAATAAAAATTAATAAAAATTAATAAAAATTAATAAAAATTAATAAAAATTAATAAAAATTAATAAAAATTAATAAAAATTAATAAAAATTAATAAAAATTAATAAAAATTAATAAAAATTAATAAAAATTAATAAAAATTAATAAAAATTAATAAAAATTAATAAAAATTAATAAAAATTAATAAAAATTAATAAAAATTAATAAAAATTAATAAAAATTAATAAAAATTAATAAAAATTAATAAAAATTAATAAAAATTAATAAAAATTAATAAAAATTAATAAAAATTAATAAAAATTAATAAAAATTAATAAAAATTAATAAAAATTAATAAAAATTAATAAAAATTAATAAAAATTAATAAAAATTAATAAAAATTAATAAAAATTAATAAAAATTAATAAAAATTAATAAAAATTAATAAAAATTAATAAAAATTAATAAAAATTAATAAAAATTAATAAAAATTAATAAAAATTAATAAAAATTAATAAAAATTAATAAAAATTAATAAAAATTAATAAAAATTAATAAAAATTAATAAAAATTAATAAAAATTAATAAAAATTAATAAAAATTAATAAAAATTAATAAAAATTAATAAAAATTAATAAAGATTAATAAAAATTAATAAAAATTAATAAAAATTAATAAAAATTAATAAAAATTAATAAAAATTAATAAAAATTAATAAAAATTAATAAAAATTAATAAAAATTAATAAAAATTAATAAAAATTAATAAAAATTAATAAAAATTAATAAAAATTAATAAAAATTAATAAAAATTAATAAAAATTAATATTAATATTAATTAATAAAAATTAAGTCCTCTTTTAGTTTTTCGTTTTAATTTTAGCCTAATTTTATTTTAATTTTTTTTAATTTTATATTTTTTTTTCTTAATCCCATATATTTTCTTTTCTGTTTTATCGTTTTTTCTAGTCATCTCTTAAATTTGTTTTCTGTTTTCTTGAATTTTCTTCCTCATTATTTCTTTATAGTTACTTCTTTATTACATTGTCTTCTTCATTATCTACTTTTTCTTCAATTTCTATTTTTAACTCTTTTTACTTTTATACCTTTTTATTGTATATTAATTATCTGAGCGAAATTTTAGATGATACATTTTAATTTATTTTAGAATAAATAATTTTCGATAACTCGGTATTCGATTGTTTGTTATTTTGATAATTTACTTATCGATCAATTAATATTCGATATTTAAAATTTTGATCATATGGTATTCGATCTTCTGATTTCGATCAAATGCTATTCGAACAATTGTCCGGGATTTCGATCCATCCTACTATACTTTTTTTATAGTTCAAAAACTACTTCAAGGGAGATCTTTAGAAAATTGATAGCGTCACTTGTCAGTTTGCAATTACCTCGCTTTCAAGCAAAATTGTATCAATTTTATTATTGCCGCAAGGTATATTGCAGCTGCAATTCTGGAAAATGAATTATATGAGCGCTGTCAATCACCAGCTATATACATTTCTGAAATATTACATTTTGTTTTACGTTACGTAACTCTGGAATATTAAATATTAAAATAATTATCGATTATTTATTAAAGTTTAAAAAATGCTAGCCGCTAGGATGTGTGTGGAAAAAATACAAAGATAGATAAATAATTATAAAACCAATTGAATTGATTTGACTGAAGAATTGATTTAGGATTTATTTGAATTTTAAGTATAAAATCCATTAGACGTGATTCTAATTAAAATTCTAATTATTATTTGAGATAGCTGCTAGCAATTTTTTTTTTTGAAGATATTTTCATTATTAATTGATTACTTTATTATACAGTGCGTAGATAAAGTTTTGGATTAAATTCAGTCACATCCAATACATTTTTTATTTTTCAGACAAGTTAATTTTTATTTTTAATTGCGAATTTTTTAAAGTCTTCCGTACCTAATATTTGAAAAGGAACCTCAAATTTCGACAGCATCATTTAAACAGATTCTTCTTTTTATGAGCATATTTTGTCATATAGATACATGGTGCTTTATAAATTATCAACCTCTTGGCATAAACTTTTTTAATTTTGACTAATAATATTAATATCAAAACTTATATAATAAATCAGACGACTATGGAGAACGAAAAAGAAATTAATTAAAATTCGATTAACAACTTTTACATTTAAACTTTAAATGACGATGTCAAAAATGGTATTGGTTGACAGAACACAAAATCGTGACACCGTTACAGAACCCATAGAATAGTAAAAATATTAGCAGAATCACAGACTAAACAGTATTTACAATCTAACGCCACCTTTAAAATCACAAAGTTTTTTTTTTAAGCTAATAATGAACAAAAACTACTTTGACAAATATATAAACGAAAGTTTGGTGTTACCAGGCAACCATATTAGACAGCTTAAGACGAATTAACGCGCCCTGTCTCTTTCTTCGAAATTCGAAATTAATTAACATTTTTCCTCTTGGAGGCGCTGGTAGTCGACTCTGGTGTCTCATCAAATCGTCCTCGAATAATGTTTCTAAAATGAATGTGGGATAATAGTTCGTTAAAACCACTTTGCCTGATCCCCAATATAATATCGGTTCGTTCTAACACTCAA
This sequence comes from Psylliodes chrysocephalus, assembly GCA_927349885.1. Classification (NCBI taxonomy): domain Eukaryota; kingdom Metazoa; phylum Arthropoda; class Insecta; order Coleoptera; family Chrysomelidae; genus Psylliodes; species Psylliodes chrysocephalus. Next base: position 1,750,158 of record OV651824.1, on the reverse strand, counting down.
ACTCTCCTGCGAGACCGATATTCGTGTAGCTTTTTCATTTTTAAAGTCGCAGAGGAAAAAGAGTTTCCCTTGCACTTCCTATAAAGGAATTTTATCTGATTTGTTCCATTGTTCGAGGCATCGGTTCTGCAAAACGCTTTTATATTCATCTGGTAGTCTTGTTCTATATACACTTTGTACCCTTCACATCGGCTCTTAGACTCTATTCTATAGCGTGGGAAAATTGATGAAATTTTTTAAAAGCAAAAGGAGTTATAAAGCCTAAGGTGGGTAAAAACGTTCGGAAAAAGCTTTTCTACCACCAAATATCAAATCCCTTTTTGCCTAATTTTACGTTTGCAAAAGTTATCTTTTCTCACAATAATTAAATTATGACATAATATTTTCATATAGTTTCATATATTCCTAACAAAAATCACAGACAGCATTGTTGTTTTAATCACCTACTCATATTACGTTGCTAGAAAACCGACTAACGATGTTTATCGGGTCACCTGAATATATCCGCAGACAATAAATAAAATATTTGTATAGTATTCATTACTGTTTCATTGTTTTTCAAATTGATATGTATATTCGTGTTTATTGAAGTTTCTACTAATACTATTAATAATAATCGTGATAATGGCATTATTATAATATGGAGTGATCTATAACTAGGTGTTGGAAAAATTCTTCTTCTTCTTTTTTTTTTAAATGTCAGACATGGACATGGAGATATCGCAACTGTCTATCTTCCCAGCCACGAAGACAAAAAATGGCAACGTTGTGACGAGGTCTATTATTTCTTTTTGACCCAAATATACTGGATGAAAAATCTAGTAGGTGATAATTTTTTTTTTTTAGGTGTTTATTGACAATATTTATTTTAAATACTATTTATCAAACAGTTTTAAAGCCTGCTGCATCCTTTCGGAAGTTAGGTTAGGGTGAAAATGTCAGGGATGATCCCATCGCCTTTTATTGCAACCCAGATGGGTCTATTGTGGCTCATGACTAACTTACAGTACAAGCCACACCTTTTGATGGTGGCCATGGTTGAATTGGGTGAGACTTGTCTAAAGTCGGTAGGCTCCAGTCGGCTAAATCCGAAGATTTGGAACATGGTTCCTTTCAGAGCGGAGCAGGTATATAAAATGTGCTCTGCAGACTCGTTCTCCACGCTGCAGAATCGACAGTCCGATGTTTGTTGCAGACCTATCCTTCATGTGCTTACCCAGACGGCAGTGTTTTGTCATCAGTCCCATGAAAATTCGTAGATGTTTCCTACTCCATAATCGCTCTAAACAGAAGCGTTCATAGAAGGGTTGGTTATAGACGCCTTCGAATGAGTTAGCCCTTGGGTATCTCTCCAGTTCATGAGTGTTGCACCCTCCGTCCATTTTGAGTTAACTCCTTTGGCAGTGCTCTTTGCAATGCCCAGGAATGGTTATAATCCTATGAACACAGATTCGGTTCCTCTTTTAGCAAGCGCGTCGGCTTTTACATTGCCCTCCACATCACTGTGTTCCGGAACCCAGATCAAAGTAATTTTGTTCCGAGCACCGAGACATTCAAGGGTATTTATACAGTTCCAAACCAGCTTTGAGTCAACTCGATTGGAGCTCAGGGCCTTGAGGGCTATCTGGCTTTCGGAAACAACTGTCCTATATTTGCCTCACACCTCTTTAATAATTTCTCTATTTTCTCAATTGATTAAGATATTTTTTTTTTACTCCATTGCACCTTTAAATTCATTAAATTTATTAAATAAAAATAGTTTGCAACGTTTGCTCTAGTAGGGCTAAAACATATTGAATAACACTTTCTCTATCTGGAGTTTCAATTAAACGAGTCAAATTCAAGGGCTATTGAGACAGATCCCTTGCTACTTCAGTTTGTTCACAATGATTAGACGACTTTAACCGGTGTATCAAATTTCAAATTAATTTATTAGGTAATTTCGTACTAAAAACAAAACAGTATAAAGTGGCTTTACTTCCCCATTACAGGTTTCAACCTTCCTTGAACTATAAATTCTATCAAGGGATGTAACAGATTATATTTCATAAAATCATTTTCTTGCAAATTTCTCTAACTAAATGTTATTTGAAAAGAGTAATTTTAACGACTTCTTTATAAAAAATCTGATGTGTCCAACACACGACTTTCCTATATAGTTATTACAGGCTTTTTCCGGTTATTTTGTAGCACCTCTGTAAATGTTTGAAAGATAAACTAAATATATACATTTTCCACATACTTCTAACTCGAAACATTTTTTATATATGTATATATATATACATGTATATTTATTGTCAACGAAAATTCCGAAAAATTAAAAATTTTCCATTACGGTATATTTTAGAGAAATCATGTATAAAACAAAACTTATATAATTCGATATTGCAAACAACTTTGAAAATCAGAATTTTGTACATTTTGTCAAATTTCTCGATTACGGACCATTTCAGAAAAATTTTGTAAAAAAAAAAAAAATAAAAAAAAAAGTAACTTTTATAAAGAAAATTTTCTTTTCTAAACGTAAATAACGCATATATTCCATAAAATATAAAAACGACCCCCTCTAAAGTACCCCTCAGATGTTCTGACTCTGCCCAAAATCTAAGATATAATCCATAAAATATAACATTACCCTCTATGAAGTCCCCCCAGATTTTCCGACTCTGTCCAAAATCTAATCAGTTCACCGCAGTCCGGAATAAAGTATAAGTTTAAAATTTAGTGTTTTTCTTTGTATCGGTTCATGAATTATGGTGGATATAAACACACTCGCATGCACACACGCACGCACGCACGCGCGCACACACACATATACACACACAAATATACACACACAAATACACACACACACAAACACACACACACACATACACACACACACACACACACACACACACACACACACACACACACACACACACACACACACACACACACACACACACACACACACACACACACACACACACACACACACACACACACACACACACACACACGCACAAGCATTTTGACAAAATGTTAAAAAATCTAATTTTTTTGAAAATTTTTAAAATAAAAGTTGTTTGTGATATAATTCTTTATAATTTTTGTCCTATTCGAGATGTTTAAGAAAAAGTGTAAATTTCGAATTTTATAGAAAACTCAAAAACGGATAAAGGAAAAACCTTAAATTTTAAACCTATGCTTTATTCCGACCTGAGGTGAACTGATTAGATTTTGTGAAGAGTCAGAACATCTGGGGGGTACTTTATAGGGGGTCATTTTTATATTTTATGAAATATATCTATTATTATTTAGTCACTGCATAAAAAACTACAAATCTTTAATAAATACAAACTAAAATCCCCTGAACTGTCCAGAAATCCCCAATATAATAATACACCCCAAATATACAATATATATACACTATAAAGACTTTAAAGAACCAACTAGTTACTTTTCTCAGAAATACCTTTTTTATTTTATTTTCTTTTTTATTAGATTTATAAAAAACCTTACCACATATTTTAACAGCAAGCTGGAATGTCACGACTTTATTTTTTATTTTTATTTTTATTGCTGTAATACAGCAGAGTATTACCTACTGCCGATTTTCGTCACAGCCGAAGAACTTATAGCCTCGGTTGTGCCAAAAATGTTGTTATTTTTTGTTTTGTCAATTTGGCTAGCTGACCCCAACATTGTTTTGAAATTGTAGAATCAGCATAACCGAATTGAGTGCATTGTTTATTTTCAACATAAAATAAAGTTTTTAATTACTAGACGAAAAGATTGTTATTGTTTTAAATAACTTTAAATGTAATATTAAACACAAATTGGAATTGAATGGAAATTAAAAAGATTGAAATAAAATTATATTTTTGAAAATGGCATTATTAAAATTTGAGTTGAAATATATTTTTGGAAAGTACTTTATTTTATCTTTAATAAAAATCTAATTATTTTTAAATGCAATTCGTGACAATATCTGTCAAGTCTAGTTAAAGTACATGTAACCATCGTTGCCATATTTTAACTATTAAATGGTTTAAATAGATTGCATGTAGAAATATTGTTGCTATTGGAACAACAAAAAGTCGCTATCACCTCTGCTACCATAATTTACAACCATGCAGTCACCAATATGTTGGAAATACTTCAACAAAAAGCATGAAATATAAATCAGTCGAATGTTTTAGTACTATATTTTCAATGTCTTCCAATAAAACAAGCAATTGCTAAAGAAAAACTGTTATTAAAAACAGACATTAAAGAGAATATTTTGATTTGAATCCATTCTTAAAATCACATATTGGCCATTTTTATAACTCAAACAAATAATGATTGAGAGTGAAAGCAGGTAGAAATACGACCAAATCGGAGGCGTGCTTATTATTTTTGAGAGGGTACAATTATTTAAAATATTCATACAATTTCTTCTATTTATTTCATGAAAACTTTGCAATATCGTAATTTACCTAATCGTTGTAGTCATTAGTGGGGCTTTATGAAAACGGAGTAATAATTGTGGTAATTATAGTAGGAACCAAATAAATTAAGAATATTAATAAAAATCACAATATATATATTTCAAATTAAAAATAAGAAAGATACCTAATCAGGGGTTGGTTTGGTGACAGAAACAATATTATCAATTTTACTATTTTAATAATGAATTTAACTTTATTTCACAAATTAACGTATATTTATATATTATGTCGCGGCCGAAGTCAGTAAGGAACTGTCTCTTAAGTTTCTTTTTGGGTTACACATACAGAAGTATTACTTAAATTTTAAATTAAAATCATAATGATGGATATTGCATATCCAATGCAATTGATATTTTTATTATGTTTTGTTTAGTTATTTTTAAATTTTTATATTTTTTAATCTTTTTATATTATATTTAGTTTTTAATTTACTTCGCTTTGTCTATAAAATTTTTGTAATTTTTCAATGACAATAAAGCATACCTCTATATATATATATCTCTCTCTCTCTCTCTCTCTCTCTCTCCCGGTTTACCTGCAGTTCCTCGAAACTAGCCAGCCTTACCCAAGAAACCCTAATTGGGTTCGGCCAACATTAAAAGACATTATAAAGCTTAAATTACTATTTGATTGGTACTTAAATCATAAAAGTTTACACGCACCTATCATTTCGGAAATCCCCAAGTAACATAATTAGTTTGGATATAACCTACAGGATTATGTTTTCTTGACCGCCAAACATAATAATAATAATGTTTATTTCAAATTTATGTAACAATGTACAAATTGATACAATAATAATAATTAAATAAATAAACATTTGTATCCTGCTGAGATATTGTTCATGTCTGTGTAGAGGAATTAAAAATACAAATTTATATAATAATTTCTAAATGGTAATAGTAAATGGTAAAAATAAAAATTTTACCTAAATATATAGACTTCTTTTTGTGTACAAATTTTCTTCTAATCTTCAACCTCAGATTCCTCACTGCTGCTACCGCTATCATCAAAGTTAATTATGATTGGTTCAATATTGTGTTCAATACGGTTGTCTACGTCCCACATTTTTTGCTCTTCTTTTAAAACATGCTGAATGCATTTCTTCCAGTCTTCTGCAGAAACATTTTGAATGGCTTCTTGTAGGTAACGTTGCACGTCCACTAATTTAAATGTTCTGTTTTCTCGTGCCACATATCCTTTTACTTGCGCCCAGATTAATTCTATTGGGTTTAATTCGCAGTGGTACGGTGGTAACCTTAATACTGTAATTCCACGACTTAACGCCATTCCATCCACTGCGAATTTTTTATATTTGTCTCTGTGTAATTTTGTTAACTGAAGTAGTTCTGCCTTTAAACTATCTTTTTTATATTGGATGTTTTTATTAATTAACCATTCTTGAATTGCTCGTTTTTTCCATGATTGTTTCGGTAATGATTCTAAATACCGACTATGATATGGGGCATTGTCCATGACGACGACAGACCCAGGTTCCACAAGTTGAATGATGCCTTCAAACCATTTTTCAAACACCTCCGCATTCATCTCTTCATGATAGTCGCCTGTTTTCTTGGATTTAAATATTAATTCACCATCTGGTAAAAATCCACTGTCGCTTCCTATATGCGTAACTATCAGACGACTACCTTTTCCAGACGGCTGTTTTAACCCAGTTGACAAGCCTTCAATAAAGGCTTATCGTGCACTTGTTATATGACCATCCTGCCATACTTTTTTGACCGTATGTCCTTGGTTAACCCACGTCTCATCCATGTAGTAAATTTTTTTTTTGATATTCCGAAATTCCTCAATTTTTCGGAGATAATTTCTTCTCCATACTATTATTTCCTGACGTTCAATGAGAATGCTTTTCCTGTCGAGTTTTCCGTACGTAAATTTCATTTCGTGTAAAATTTTCCTCAAAGTTTCTTTACTCATTTGTGGGACCAATTCATGATCGCTAACTGCCTCCAGAACTTTTTGCAAAGTGGGCAGCTCATTTCTGAAAAAGAAACTGTGAATAGTTGTGCGTATACTGTTTTTGGCTTCTTCATCAACTGTGATTTTTTTCTTCCGCTACTAGTTTTTGGCGTTTGTACTTCCCCATGAATTTTGTTTTCTCTTAGTATTTTGTAAACTGATGATTTTGGTACACCCGTATAATCAGAGCACATATCAACTAATTTATCTTTTGTAATTGTGGAAGTTAATGATGTTGGAACGCCCGGTTGGTTATTCGGAGGTACATCCGTAGAATTACAGCACATATGCACTAAGTTATCTTTTGGTCGCTGATGATCTCTTTCAAGACAGTGAAATACTCGAAGTACAATTTGTTTTTCACTTAGCGACCGAAACTTCGACCGTTTTACCTTTTTCGACGTTGAAGGCCCTTCAATGTCTTCCATTTTTTGCATAGTTTTAGAACGGTGTAGAAATATTATTATTTAATGTTTAAACACTTATTAGCACTAATATTTTCACCAATTGTTCTTACAATACGTCGATTACTTACTAACTTAACTGTAAAACTTACAATTCACACCGTATAATTCAAAACCCGATGTTACGCTCGTGGTTAGAAATACACTACTGAGAACGTCATCGACGAGATGGATTTTACGCGTAACAGACAAAGACACAAATATCGCTCCGTACACCGATGCCATTAGTTGTAACAAATACTGAACAATCCATAAAATAATTAATTTTAAATGATCAAGAAATGTATAAGTATTACTCATTACTGATTTTTGTTATAGTTAATATCTTTTATTTATGATTGTATATTATCTATAATTTGCCACAACTTACAAACTCTACTACTTACTCTATTTTGATTCTGCTAAAAACTAGTAAGGTAAAATTGAGATATGACAACACAGTTCACTCTCAATCATTATTTGTTTGAGTCTAAGTTGTTAACGTTAAAAAATCATTTCGATGATAATGTAAACAAATTTTGTGTTCCCATTAACAGCCATATTAAATTGTTTTGATAGTTACTACTCTACTAGATAATAAAAAGAAATATTCTAAGGAATAAGAAGGTTATCCATATCTCAAATGTGGTGAATGCGTAAAGGAATGGCAAATGTAAAGATACAAATTCATATTTTTTGACCAAGATTTTTTTCCTAAGTAAGAATTGAAGAAAACCCTAAATAAACTAAACTAAGTAAACAAAAGGATCCTAACTAGTAAATAATAATATTGGGTTTAAAATTATATTACTTATTGTTAACGATAAACAAATTACAAATAGTAGAAACTATAATAATTAGTATATCAACAAGTGTGTAAATGGGAAAATAAAAAAAACGAAAAAGAAAATTATATATAAAAAGAAAAAATCCATTATTGTATTTAGCTAATACGCCGACACTCGAACGGCGGAAATTACTATTAACAAAAAGTTTCTAGACACTTTAAAACATACTATACATAACAATTTTGGGTCAGCTGACATTAAATTTTTTTTTTACCTTAAAAGCCTTAAAATTTGTTGTCCGGTCTCCACCATAAAAAGTGAAATAAAACCTTTTCACTGTTTTCTTGTTGTAGAAACAACTAAGTATCAATATTAGACAATTCATAGAGCAATAAATCAAACCAAATTTTTTTGTAAACGATTAAATTTTCTTATTTTTTAATTTGTTAGAAAAGCAAATATACAGTAAATTATTTTCTATCACAATTGGCGTTTCTATTTTCTATAAATGCTGTGTTGCCAAATCAAGTAAGAAAACATATACCTTCGAGCAATTACTACTAGAGAGAACGTGAAACGAGTTAATGGGCGATTGTTGTGTTAGCAAACATCTGTAGAGGAAATGAGGAAGCGGGCACAAGGGGGAAGGTAAACATCCTTCTTGTTCAGTGGCGTATCATTTCTCTGTAAAAACACTCATTGTCCAAACTTTTTAATTGTAAAAAAAACTAAAAAATTTGTTAATTCTACTATTTTTTAAAATGTCTTATATGTGTCTGATGCAGAAAATGAAACAAAATAACTGTAAAGGTCTAATTTTTTCAATTAAAGAATAAAACCTTATAATCAATTTTAACATAAATAAATACAAGAGCGACTAGTTTCGGCATCACAGGAACATCTTCAGGCCTGTAATACAATAATCTTTAATTATTATAATAGGTTGGTTACTTACGAATAAAATTAAATGGTATAAATCATAAAAGTGGATCCATATTGTAGCGTTACAGCATTGTAGAATTAAAGCTGTGAAAATAAAAAAAAATCTGATGTGTCCAACACATGACTTTCCTATCTAGTTATTATAGCCTTTTTCCGGTTATTTTGTACAACCTATTGCAGCAACTAAATATATACATTGTCCACATACATCTACCTCGAAACATTTTTCTATAGATAGGTATTCAATGAAAACGAAAATACTGAAAAATTAAAATTTAGCACTTTTCCATTACGGTCCATTTTAGAAAAATCATGTAAAAACAAAAATTATAGAGATCGATATCGCAAACAACTTTTAGTTCAACAATTTTCATAAAAATCAGAATTTTGCACATTTTGTCAAATTTCTCGAATACGGACCATTTCAGGAAATTTTGACATAAAACAAAAATTATAGATAATAATATTAGAAGTAACTTTTATTTAAACAATTTTCTTCTCCAAACATAAATAACAGATATATTCCATAAAATATAAAAACGGCCTCCTATAAAGTACCCCCCTAGATGTTCCGACTTTGTCCAAAATCTAATCATTTCACGTCAGGCCAAAATAAATCTTAGGTTTAAAATTTAATGTTTTTTCTTTATCCGTTTTTGAGTTTTCTTCAAAATTCGAAATTTACACATTTTCTCAAATATCTCGAATACGGTCCATTTTAGAGAAATTATGTATAAAATAAAAATTATAGAGATTTATATTAAAAACAACTTTTATTTGAACAATTTTTATAAAAAAATATTTTTTTTTACATTTTGTCAAATTTCTCGAATACGGACCATTTTAGGAAAATTTTGTATAAAACAAAAATTATAGATAATTATATAAGAAGTAACTTTTATTTGAAGAATTTTCTTTTCCAAACGTAAATAACAGATATATTCCATAAAATATAAAATGACCACTTATAAAGTACCCCCCCAGATGTTCCGATTTTGCCTAAAATCTAACTAGTTTATTAGATTCTGGAATAAAGCTTAAGTTTAAAATTTGGTGTTTTTCTGTGTATCGGTTCATGAGTTATGCGACCTACAGACACACACACACACACACACACACACACACACACACACACACACACACACACACACACACACACACACACACACACACACACACACACACACACACACACACACACACACACACACACACACACACACACACACACACACACACACACACACACACACACACACACACACACACACACACACACACACACACAAACACACACAAACACACACACACACACACACACACACACACACACACACACACACACACACACACACACACACACACACACACACACACACACACACACACACACACACACACACACCACACACACACACACACACACACCACACATACACACACACAGACATCATCGCGAAAATAGTCAAAATGGATTCAGGGGACCTCAAAACGTAAAAATCCGTCGAAAACTCGAAGTCGAAAAAAATCATGATTCCTATACTTTCCTTATATCTGTATACAGATAGGAAAGTAAAAACGTAACTAAAAATTAGAAAAAATGGGTACGGAATCTACAAGAGAAACGGTGGGAATGAGCAATTACGAATGCATTCAAACTGCTCGAAATAACAAATAAGGCTGATAATGTAAAGTAATGGTATAGTCCCCTATCAAAGAAGGTCCGGATATGTGAAAGAGGACGGCGTTTTCTCTGTAAATCTGGAGAATGTAAGGATGGAGGGAAGGCGAATCTTGCTGACTCAGTTGTAGATGGCTAGAAAAAGGAGCGTGTAGATAAAAGATCCAGTAAATATAGTCACTTTCGTCTAATTTTTTATTCTTATTCACAGTTTCGGCTTTATCTTCGAAATTCATTTTCAAAAAAAAACTAAAAGTAATCATTCATGCTGGCATATAATAAAACAACATAAATTCATTATATTTAATAAGCTAATAAACGTTTGTTTCAATGAAAAAAAAATACATGTGAAAATAAAAAAATAGAAATAGAGAAGTTTAATATCAAAATCAATTTGAAAATACAACAAACAGAGATAAAATAAAATTAATTAATACATGTATAAATAGAAAGTTAATAACATACCTTCTAAAAGTAACACATTTTAAATAGATAAATGTTTAAAGAGTTGATTCCTGAACATAACTAATCTGACGTTTTCCTCCTTTTTAATATTATAAGGGTTTTTGTAGTTGAAATGAAAATTATAATTTATTTTGGTCCTAATAAAAATTTAAAGATAGGTTTTTAAAGAGTAAAATACCTAATAAAACTTTATAATCTTAAAACGTTATCAAAAATTAATAATGGTAAAACTTCAAAAAATAATTAGATTCTTCAACAAATTTCTTGTTTTTGTTTTGCAAAAGACTTTTTGCCTTCTTCGGTTGCCTCTGCCACTTTTCTTTTAGTAGTTTCGAGGAGAATTTTCCTATGAAAACCAGTAGAACCATCAATTGGTTGGTAACATTTTGATATTTTGAGTCTGGTAAGAGTCTTGTCAAACTTTCTTCTTAGGTAGCTGTAACCTTTTGTAGAATAAAAATTTAATGTTAGATTAAAAGCTCCTAATTGAGAATTATATTTGCTAAGGTCGTTTTAATAATATTTTCAAAAGTTCTTGGAATCGTTGTTAAAAGAAACCTGCAAAAATATATATCATTTTATTCCTAAAATATAAGATATCACACAATGCACATTCATATAATATCATATCATCAGAGTATTATACTTCTGTCATCAAAATTTACTGAAATTGCATTTTTTTTAATATTTTCTCCCCTGAGGTCTAATAAAAATATTTATTAGCATAAAAAGTTATTCAGGTGGTCACTTGATAAATTCCTAAATTTTGAAACAATGTATTTCTTTTTCTTATATCAAGAAAAGGAAACCTAAAAAAAAATAACAAAGTTATTAATCTTTACCATAATCATTATGAGACGGATGAAGATGAACTTAGCTGGGGTTTACTTGCTCTTAACTTTACTTTTTCAATAAGAAAGTTTAATTGCAAATTAAAGGTGATTGCCTAATGCACCGCCTCTGATAATTAGGTTGTGTCTGTATTAATGATATTACTTTGAAGAAGCATTTTCAACAGGCCTTTTACATATAAAGCATGTTTTCGCCATATTATTAAAGATAATAAATCTTAAATATACATTTACAACTCTTACAACGCTATAAATAATTATATTTTCCGTAAAATATAAATAAAAAATTTACATGGCATGTCAACAAGTGTCAAAACTGGCTCTGTCAAACTTGACAACGCTGATTAAATAAGCCAATAAGGGGAGAGGGATTTCCCCCCTCCGAGGGAGTAGATGTTACTAACAAAATTTAGCGTGGAGAAGGGGAGAAGACTTCCTCTAGTAGTAATTGCTCGGAGATGTATACTACAGGAAATAGTTCGGCTATGAACGTTACCTGTTTCGAAATGGCTCCACGATGTACAGCATAGTCGAGAAATCACATAGGCCGTTGGAGTCTATGCCGGTAGCATATTCGTAAACCGCCGACACGTTAAGAACTCGGGAAAAGTTCGATACCGCAAATGACAAACTCGTAAAATAGCGACGTGCTGGAACTAATATGTCAGCTATTTTTAAAATAAAAAACCCTTAGTTTGAAAATATGTTTGTTGGAAAAATCTTAGTTCGAAAATGCGTTTCTTCGAAAAAGTCTAGTTCGAAAAATTTGATCCGAAAATGGTTTTGTTCGATAAAGTGTAGCTCGAAAATACTTTTGTTGTTTTTTATTTTTAATTTTACTCATTTGATGTATAATTTTTTTGCGATGACTCCAGGCCGCATGATAAGGTAAAATAGTTAATTTTTTTTTAATTTTTTATATTTTATGAATATGTTTTTGCAAAGTAACCTGGGTGACTCCAGGCCACACAGGTTAGGCAAACTAGTTTTTATTTGTTTAATTATTCTTATTTTAAGTATATTTTTTTGCGAAGCAATTCGCGGTCACTCCAGGCCGCATCGGTTAGGTAAATTAGTTTTTTTTTTTTTAGTTTTAATTTCAACACTAGAAAAATAATTCTATTTTCTTTAACATATCTTACACTTAGATTTAACCAAAAATCGCTTTTTCCAACAAGTGTTCGAAATAATATTTTTCCAAAAAAACTATCTTCGAACATAACGTTTTCGATTAAAAGCATTTTCGAATAAAAGTTTTTAGAACAACCTCTCATTTGAACAAACGTATTTTCGAAGTAAAGGTTTTCGGACAAAAGTGCTTCGAACAAAATTTGTTTGACCTGTTACAACACAGGACATAGGTAAAAATGACCATTGATATGTAATAATTGATATGCCAACATTGCATTTTTGTTTGGACATTCGACAAACTTTCAATGCCAATTGTCATATTGTTTTCGTAAATAAAAGTTTGTTTAATTTTCACGAACTTTGCCTTGGGTTTAAACTAAGAAAATAAACTGTTTACGAAAAAAATTGAAATGGTTTATTGCTTCATGGATGGTCTAATTTTATTTTTTAGTAGTTTCTATAACAAGAAATTAATAAACATGATGTAATCCAGATTTTTCAAGATTGAAATTCTAAAACACGTTTGGAAGTTTTAAGGTAAGAAAAATTTTTTTGAAGCATTTCCAGAGCAAAAAAGTATATTGAAATGTGTTTCAGAGGGTCTAAAATGGTCTAAAAAAAATAATTAAAAAGAGCCCGATTGGTTGATGAAGGATTTTTCCGGTATTTACATTAAAAATTAGGAAATTTAACCAAATATATCTGAAGGTGAAACAACTTAATGAGGCCGTGGTTGTAGCCGTGGTTGTAACCAGAGATAACAAATTTGGCTAGTTATTGATTAAATAAAATATGCATGCTGCCAACATCAATTCTACAGTTAATACGCTCCAGTTGTAGATCCAGAGTGATAAGTGAAGATGCAAGTAGTGAGAGGTAAGAGAGGGGATAAATAAAAGGAGATTACGGCGATTTCAAACTTTTTATCAATGAATATATGTTTGAGCGCGTGAGCGTGTTTAATAAACAACGTAGAAAGTGCAAGGTGGTGCCTGTTATTTCTGGTTATAGAGTAGGAGGTGAGGTATCTATAGTAAGATACCTCTTACTGGCATGTAAGATTAAGGAAGTCAATTATGATACTCCAAAGATACTAATCCAATAAAACGGTCCTTTAGAGTAAAAACTATATCACGGTAGTCAATCATTGCTTAGGAATCAGATAATCGAGCTTTCTAATAAAAGTGGTCGTGGAGCCAACAAAAGACACAATCATGTACCCCCCAAAGGGTTAAATCAAGGTAAAGGAAGTCTGAGTTGTGTGTAAGATACCAAAGTTGCGTATCTTGATACTGGCACTTAGTGGGTACTCCGACTAGCGGAGCCTCATTAGAGGTGAATCTCAAAAACATTGTAGCAAATATATCATTTAGAATTATCCATGAATTGTTAACTTTTTATTTACCATAATAATATTGTTAATTTGTGTATTTTACTTTTAAATTTAATATTGTATTAACTAATTTGAATAAAATAACTTTCAACTCTATTGTCTAATTTTAGTTCCAAAAACTGTATCTTATAGTCCTGATGATGGTCTCTGATCGAAACTAATTACTTTATTCCTATTATAAATAATGTTTGAGGTTAGGTCTTTTAGTTTTTTCTTTCTTTTAAAAATGTTCTACCTTTTTATACTGTACTATATCTTGTAAACATCGTGCACCTATTAAAAAGCTTTAGTGAGACTAGGTCGGAATATAAAAAACCTCCTTTCCGAAGGTTTTATCCTAAATTATACAATCGGAAGACGAGCTCGGCCATTTGGCCTCCTTGGAAAGACAATATTTGGTTTAGACTAACACAAACAATGCATTTTATATGTGATGTGTCGAATAAAATTTAATTTTTCAATAGAAAATGCCCTCACAAGCTGTTACACCATTGTAAAATAAAATTTTATTGAGGTAGATATAAAAGTTTCTCGGTGCGTATGGTTCTTAGATGGGGATGAGCACATCAATCCATGCATAGCTAGTATATCATGAATACTTATAGAAAATTTACTATGAATTTGTAATATTGTTCTATGGACATTCTTTAAACATTGTTTATAGTTGAAACACCATTAAAATAATATATTTGTGTATATGTTGTAGCCAAATTGTAAAACCCGTCGATATAGACATTTTACAAAAGGCGGCCAGATTGTCAATTCTCGACAAACATTCATTAGTTTCCGATCTTCCGATCTGCCCAATCAGATTGTAAAATGCCTAGGTGTTTTATAAAATGACGGTCAACACGCGGCCATTTTCAAAATTATATTCTGCGTGACATTCTAGCGGGTTATATGTTTTAGTCGTTTTATAAAATACGAATTTTCCTTTAAAGTTAGGGCCATCAAATTTATTATTTAATGTATTTAATGGAAATAAAACATATTATAATGAATATTTTACATATTTTTTTTTTAATTAACAGAAAAAATGAAACTGAAGAACAAATTAAACTGTATAACAAATGAAACTGAAGAACAAATGAACTTAAGATAAAATAACACTTCTGAAACTTAAAAGAACCAATAATAGTCTTAGATCCGACCGTATGATGTCTGCACTGTGTTTTAATCAAAATACAATTTCAATAGATAATTATTTATGGAGAAATACGGTTTTGTTGAGTTGCCTGTAAAAATATGGCTATTTAATATTACTTAAAGGTTTATTTCTGTTAGTTATGATTATAGAAGAAAATTTTTTTGTTTGTGATGTTTTAAGCTATTGCATAGCTTTTATCGCGGCAGCTTTTTTCAAACGGGTTGGTTAGGATTCATGTCAAAAACTCCGACATAAACTCAACTTCCACTGAATTCTTCGGTATAGTAGGACAGTCCTCCAGTCCCTGTTTGAGTTCTTCCTTGAAAGCTCCCCAGTTACAGGTTCTAGGACTACGATGTCTTCTCACCCGAGGTTTTTGTACCCAGCTTAAATATGATATGTCTATGGTCGGAAAGTGACGCTTCTTGTGAGACGTACCACTTGCCTACGAATGAACATGCCCGTTGTGTACCTAGGGTTATATCAATTACCTCCCTTAGCATAGATGTTACGAAGATTGGTTCATTTACAACGTTTGTAGTTTATTGGAAGCAATAAATTCCAGAAGAGCTTTTCCTCGGTTATTAATGTCAGTGCTTCCCCATACTATATGGTGAGCATTGGCATCACATCCTAGAAGACGTTCGATTTTGTTTTTTCACAATGACTTACCAGTTCTCTCACTTCCTTGGTGGGGGAAGGGAGCACAGGTTGGTCATATGGCAGATATACGGATCCAACAATAATATTAGTTCCTCCGTCTAGCTTTAGGGATATTGTCACTAGGTCATCTGTACAAAATGCCCAAAGTGGAAACACCTTCAAGCTTTTATTTGCAATAATGCAGGTTATTGGGTGTCCAGACGCTGAATGAATCATGTCATAGTCCCCTGATATATGCAACCCTCTAATTCGCCCCTTGTATATAAGAGGTTCTTGGATTACAGCAAGATCAATGTCTTGTTTTATTATACATCGTTATAGGACAGCTGTTGCCGCCTAACAGTGATGTATATTTGCTTGGATTACCTTCACATTTTTTTTTAAGGTATCCCTACTTCTTGATGTAGGGTCCTCTTCCTCCTTCGGTACGTCAGCCGGGTCAGACAGCGGTGAGTCCCCTAAAAGAGTTCTCTCCTCGTCTTAACCTAGCTCACGTGCTATGATTCCAAGTATCCTATTTCCATTGGAGCGTCAGTCTCTTGTTCTGTAGCCCCACTTTCTTGTGGTTCTATGACCAAGGACTAATTCTCCTCTGGTGTGTTTTCTCCTACCTCAGTAGGCGTTTCTTTTTCCTGAGAAGTTTCAGGAGCAGCAGGAGTAGCCCGTTACGTCTTTCCTCCAATTTCTTTTATCGAGATATTGGAGAAATTCAGGAACAGTATTCCCTGCTTCTCCTTTATCTTCTCCCAAGAGACTGAATTTATGGTTATGAAAAGTTGCTGTCCCCTAGGGTCCAACTTTCTTCCAGTAACCCTCCAGTTCCCCGTTTGGATCTCCGAATTTTGGATTCTCAGCCTCTTCATTATTCTGTCCGGTTCCACTGCGGGTCCCGGTATTTATGTCATAGTAAACTTGGATTTCATTACTTCCCCAGAGTCTATGACTTTGAGTTTAGCACCATCCCAAGGTACCATGTTTTTGACGGTCTGCTCAACCCAATCTCTCGTTGCTTGATCAACGCAAGAAAGTTTTAAACTCCCGTTTCTTATACTAGCTTCGGAAAACCTGGGTGAAAGTCCTCCTTCGTCTAGTTCTTTATTTATGTCAAGCAGTGCAGTCCTTATTAGGTCTCCCTGCTCCGTTGTTAATATATTATTGGGATAGTCTATTGGTACAATGGCTACCCCAATATTGCTTACCTCAGAGGCGTAAGAACACGATGCTACCGACTCGGTCCCATCTGGCCCCACATTTAATGTGGTACCAGTTGATCCCGAACCCGCAGCTCTCGTATCCTTAGCCCTTTTAGTATTTCCTATTTCCGGCGTGCTGGTATTGGACCGGTTTCTCTTTTGAGCCACGGTTCGTCCCTGCTCGCTGAACACAGCCTTAGCTATGTTTTTTTGTTTTGCAATCCCTGAGGTAATAGGACTCGCGTTTTGTCCCATCTCCGTAGAGAATGGACAAAACGCCTGCTCCAGTTCCCCTGGTCCAGCATTTATTGGTATAATGTTTTTTGTTTTGCCGTTTCTGAGGTACTAGGACTCGCGTTTCGTCCCATCTCCCATGCTTGGCCCCGTACCCCTGTTCCAGCATTCACTGGCATAGTGGTCCGCCCTGTGCCGGAAGAACTAGGTCCAGCCTCACTCCTCACATCTAATGATGCAGAGGATGCGCCGCCCTGTCCCTCCTGCTCAGAGGTCCCGCTAGTGACGGTGTTTTGTCGAAGCTTCTTCTGCTTTAGTATGAAGGCTCCAGATTATTTTTGTATTTTTTGTTGTTGTCCTTATTTTCCATATAAGTCCCACGAGTAGCTAGTGAAAGATTCGTCCCTCCTGACAGAGCCCCGCATTATCGAGAGAAGGCTGTTACTTGGGGGGTGTCGCCCGGTGCCCCCAAGGGAACGTTCGATGTCGCATATACCCATGCGACAATTCATCCGTCGACACGTTATATCGGGGGAGTTGGTTCGCGGCGGTAGACTTTGCAAAAGATTTTTAGAGTTTTTAAGCTCTTTATATCTACCACTAACCAAGAAATCCTGGCCGTTCTCCCATCCACCACCTGGAGACGTGCTCAGTAGGCACTTAACCGCTGATATTGGATTAGTACACATTGGATGTACTAATAAGGTCATCACTTTTGTGTACATGGCGTCATCGATTTTTTCTTCATTTTTAAAGATAGACGATGTTTAAAATGTGTGTAATACTTATAGTCCAAAGTCATTTGTTTGTGAATTAGAGACAACTATGACCTATATCAAAAATTTCGATTTTAAAGTTTTGTTGAAAGGACTGGACTAAACATGGTAGGTTTTGTAGGTTTAATATCGGATTCTTTTTTTTTATATGTATTGGTTTAATAATGACTTATAGTTTGTAGAGCGTGTGGTATTTTAAGATAAAGTAGTCTTTATTGACGAAAGGATAAATTTAAACTTATGTAGCTTACAAACAGTCAGGTATTAGACAACTGTCACCAACTAAACATGTAAACAACTAGATTGATATGTCAGATAAAATTTGTTGCAAAAATATTGCCTACTATATAGGCACAGCGGATAGAGAACAACACTCGTAATTGGAATTTTGATGTTACATTGTTTGCCTATACATGAGTATACAGTTAGATTTTGTTACGTTTACGGACTCTCATCAGGCCGGGGCACGAAGTTATAATTGGATTTTAACATTGCATTCATTTTTTATTGATTTCTGTTCATTATATAAGAACTTAGAAACTACAAAAATTAATTTATAAATACCTTCATTACTATTAAAAGATTAATTAAGACTATGATTTCATCTTCTATAGAAATGCATTTTAATTAATTTTAAAAACTTTATTTTACCAGATGTTTGGAAAATCCCATTTTAACTAACGCTGTGGAAGAATCCTAAAATCCTTTCCACCAAAAATATAATTTCTCTTATTTATTAATGACATATCGATCGAAGTTTCTTTTATTATAACACTATCAATATAATAATGTTCTATATTTTTTATTGATTAGTCCTACATTATGCTTGACTAATAGCTTGGTACATTAAGACTAAAGACACACACGGCTGTTTCCGCCGAGTCGGCCGCCGATTCGGCTGGCCGCCACTGCCAAAACACACGAAGCGGTTCACAAAAGTAATGCATTTGAGTCGAACGACGGTACGCCTGGCGGTGTAGCGTCGCTTTCTCGCAGCGCAATATAGTGTGAACCACTCCATTTATTTACATTACAGCATCCGCCGAGGCGGCGGCCGAGCCGGCAGCCGACTCGGCGAAAATAGCCGTGAGTGACTTTAGCCTAATGCTGTAAAGATCTAGTAGGTAATCTTGTCAGATTTTGTCATGACTTTTATAATATAACAGTAAGGCTAAAGACACACACGGCTGTTTTCGCCGAGTCGGCCACCGACTCGGCCGCCGCCTCGGCGGATGCTGTAATGTAAATAAATGGAGTTGTTCACACTATACTGCGCTGCGAGAAAGCGACGCTACACCGCCGTACGTACCGTCGTTCGACTCAAATACATTACTTTTTGTGAAGCGCTTCGTGTGTTTTAGCAGAGGCGGCTGGCGGCCGACTCGGCGGAAACAGCCGTGTGTCTTTAGCCTAACTCGTTGTATTATATATGATAGATTTATAAATATGCATTGCCATGTTGATGGATAGTGCATAAAAAAATATGTCTTAGCATTATATTTGATCACCTCATTACAGCTATGAGCTTTAGTTAATTTATTTTTATCAAATAGATTTAAACGCAATGAATCAAACGCAAGTTCTTCTTCTCAGTATTACTCTTTTAACTCCTGTCTTAAAGAAAATTCTTCAACTAACGCCAGTTACAACTAGGTTGACAGGAGATGCGCGTAATTAAAGCATTTAGATTTGGGAAAACTCATAAAGTATGTATAATGAAAATAAATTTTAACGCCGAAGGGGTGAAGCTGTCAGCCAAATATCATGAGTAATCAATTCCTTGTAAGATCTTAAAGTTAACTTTTCAATAAGAGTTACAGTCAAGTCAAAGATTAATATTTTAAACGTATTAGCAATTGACGATTTAAGTCAAGCAATACTAAGCCCTATGATGGAACATTTTACAAATACTAAAAAATTGTTTCCTACATTTGTTTTTAAAATATCGTTTCTGGGTGTTCGATTTAAAAAACTTAATTTTGATGCATTAAACTTTTTACATGCACCTTATATATTAAAATGTAGCGCTTAAAAATCTGCAAGTACCTATATCTGAACGAAGATTTATGTTTTAACAACTTTTCCCAAAATTTATAATTTTAAAGATCTTAAACGTATATTATCATGGTAAAAATAAATTGAGAAAGCAAATATAATGGATAAATGTTTAAATTGATTTTATTATTCGCTGTTCTAAAATTGATATTATAGTCATATATAATGTAAAATGTTAGTTTCATTTTAACTCCTTTATTAAAACTTGTAAGCCATAGCAAATATTAAAAAGAGCTAACTGAAGGTTAAAAATAACTGAAGGAAGAAAAAACAAATTAACGTAGAATAAAGGAGGAAGAAAATTGGTAATAAAAGTTACGAGTATATCTAGGTATATTGGGTAATATGTAAAGAGGATAATATGATTCAGTATACAATATATTCAAATTGGATTCCAGAAAGTTATTTGGAGCAAGGGCGCAAATAAATATGTTTGTCCATTATGTAACCAAATTAGTTTATCAATTATTATCTTGCCAATAATAAATTTGTATATATTATATTGTATTATGAAACCACCATTATTGTTTAATACATATAGGTATTATATTGCATTGACGTGATATTTCTTGTTAATGCTCCATACGTAGATAATAGAATATTTGATAAAACCTCTTTATCGGTTTAAATTAATGTCTCGATCAAAGCCAATAGAGGACTTCTATACAAGGGAAGTGCAACCAACTTGACAAAATAAAATTGACACTAATTACGTAAGAAAATCGGGTTACATAAAGAGGCTGATTTAAAGTTTACTTTGTGGTTTTTCCTATCTAGTTTCATGCCATTTGCATACCTTGTTGTACCCATAACGTGAAAAAGACTTTTTAGTTTAGGGTATTTTACATTTAAAGGTTGAAACATTTTGTCATTGTCAGCTGTCAATTATGTTGTTGGTAGAACACAGGCATAACCATAGATGGACATAAAGTAACTAGTATTGTACCTTGGTTGTATATTCTATAGAACTTGTATTCGTAGATCAGCATTTTGCAATCGTTATAAATAAATAAAAAAAACCAAATGAAAAAAAAATGTTTCATAAAGCGAGAGAAACACAAATAGACTATTAACAACAAAAAATAAAATGCAATGCTACGCTTATGTTTTGACATTATCCACAGCTGATAGTGACAAATGTTTTCAACTTTTAAATGTAAAATACCCTAAAATAAAAAGTCTTTTTTACGTTACGGGTAGAACATGGTACCTAAACGTCATAAAAGTAGATAAGAAAAATCAAAAAGTTAACAAAAAAACAGCCTCTTTATGTGACCCGATTTCTTATGTCATTAGTGTCAAAAAAAAATTGTCAAGTTGGTTGCACTTCCCTTGTATTGCTCTATTAGGCATTCCAAACTGAATGGCTACCAGTGGGTTATGATATGGCAAAATTATGGCAACCCTGTAGGCCTGGTGATTTGACAAGATCAATGAAACAGATAGTTACATAGATTGATCATCCATATTTTTCAGAATAAACATAAGCTTATGCCTTAAGGTAAAAATATAAGCAATTATTTTTTTAATACCTAAAGACTAAAAATTGATTTTAAAACACATTTTTGCTAAACCGATTCAAATTAATAAATATTTACCAGACAATATGGCCGCTCGTAAACGACCAGCTTTGAGCAATCTATATAACTATATATGTATCATTGACCCTGTTAATGACAACATGACAACAGGGTTGCCATATCTAAACTGTCATTACCCACTGGTAGCCATTTGAACAGGTCGTTGGAATGCCTAATTGTGAAGTGATGGTCAATAGATGAAATAGATTGCACGGAATGCAATACAGCGCAGAACTAGCACATTTAGTGATTGATAAGAATATAATGTTATATCAGATACTCGTAATTTTTTTTTGTAGTAATGGGATGGCATCAGACATGCAAGTCTATTTACCACAGAAAGTTTAAACTTAATAATTTTCATATACATTATGTTAAATATCTATTTTAGTATTTTGAGTATATTTAATAATAGCGTCAAAAATAATCTTATATGATTGAACTAAAAGTGAAGAAATATTGAGTGGAAGTGGGAGTGAAAGTTTATTTAAATCTTGATATAATACGGTGGTATGTTGAGCATTTTTATTACAATCTAAAAATAAATGATTGATATCTGCTACAGCGTTTATATTGCAATATGGACAAAAGGGAGAATCCAATATTCCAATTTTATATAAATGTGCAGGGAATCGGCCGTAATTGAGCTTTAAACGAGTAATTATAGATGACTGATATTTATTATAGTTCCATGAACTGATGTAAGGAATATTCTTGGGAAGATTTAAAAGTATACTATAATAGTGACTTTGTGATGCCTTCGCATGCTCAGTGTATATAATTTCCCATCTATTTCTTACATCTTTTTTATAAATGCTAATAATATCTATAAAACTACAAAATAATGTAATTTGTTCTAAACTACATGCTACTTTAGCAGCCCTATCCACATGTTCATTTCCTGCAATGTCACAATGTCCTTTGACCCAAACCAAGGAAACTTTAACGCTACACTGTTTAAGGACAAATATAATTTTCTTAATGGATAATATTACCACGTTTTTATGTTAACTTATGGAAGGGCCATCAATAGCCTGCAGAACTGATTGGGAGTCAGACACTATAACTATATTCTGAAATGAATTTGCTTTGCACCAATCTAAGGCTTTTAGAATCGCCACTGCTTCAGCTGTGAATATAGAACAGAAGCAGGGTAATTTAAATGATTCTATATAATTAGTGTCTGAAACAAGAAATGCACAGCCAGTACCTAAACCATTTTTCGATCCATCTGTATAAATAGTAGTTAAATTATCTCCCAAATTACTGAGTATGGATTTAAAGATAGTTTTCGTAAGGCTTGCAATATCTGAGTAATTCGGAATAATAATGGTTGGTTTAGATATCAGAATTTTGAATTCAATTTCATATATGGGTAATTTCTGAAAATTTTCATTTTTGGTTATTATATGGACTAGTATCACTAAAAGCATTTGCAAGAGGTGGAGAGTTCTTCTTTTCCCAGTATAAATTCGTTAAGTTCTCTACAGCTACAGTTGAAATTTTGGTGATCATAAAATTAAAAATTCTCTTCGATTGCACAGAAGCGGGTCCTGTGCCTCAGCAAGAATTGCATGATTAGGTGACGATACCATAGCCCCTAAACATATTTTTAAGGCTTTAAATTGAATTCGATCTACAGATAACAAATTTGAATTACACGTCGATCCATAAAGAGTACATCCATAATCCAGTATAGAACGAATATAAGATTTATAAAATGTGAAGGCGATGTTTGGGTCTGCACCCCACTTATTTTTAGATACTATACGTAGGAGATTAAGTCCCTTATCACACTTTTGAATTATGTATTTTATATGATTGGTCCATAGCAATTTTTTAACTATAACTAAACCAAGGTATTTGTATTCACTAACTATGGGTATAGTCAAGTCACCTAATGAGCAATATTCAGCAGTTCTGTCTGTGTCGCGTAAGGCACATAATAGCTGATTTCTCCTGTGAAATACTAAAACCCATGTCACTAATCCAGTCTTTCAAACAATAAAATACATATTTTAAATCTCTCATTCAACATTCATAAGAATTTTGGATGGTATAAAAGCATATGTCATCTGCATATTGGAAGATTTTAATGGTATCGTCCATCAAATCATGTAGTTCTGCTGTATATATATATTAAAAAGAAGTGGACTTAAAACAGCTCCTTGTGGTAGACCATTATATACGGTTCTCGGGCCATGTAGTACATTTTTATGATCACGGACAAATATCTTTCTGTTTATAAATAAGTTGATTATATTTGCAGATACCTTATAATTGATGCCAATTTTATTCATCTTAGATTGTAAAATACCTAGATCAACCACGTCATAGGCGCCTGTTAAATCTATGAATAAACATAACATATACTTATTTTTGGAGAAACAAATTTGTGCATCAGTAATTAAGTGTGTTAGGGCATCAATTGTGCCTTGACCTCTACGAAATCCATACTGAGTACTAGGCAAGAGAGACCTACTTTCAACAAAATGTTCTAGTCTAAATTTTATCATCCTCTCGAAGGTTTTGGAAACACATGACATTATATTATATTTTATTGCAGTCACATATACAATTTTAATGCATTAAATACAAAAGTGTCTTATATTATGCTTAAGATTGTCGTTTTCTTGTAGCCTATTAAGAAATCCAATGATACATGATATAAACCAGCGCCGATAATTTGTCATTAAGAGAAATCACATTTTTATTGGAAATGTATCTCAAGCCTAAATGTTTTTTAATATTTTCAACGTTTTAGCACTCGACATTGTAGGTTTGATTAACTTATTCTTATAGCCTATTGCTTGAGAATTCCATTTATGTTATGCTAGAACCCAGCGCTGTTAATTTTTCTTAAAGAAAAATCATATTTTTATAAGGAGTCTTTCTCAAGCCCAAATAATTTTTCTTATGTTCATCGTTCTAGCACTCGATATTGTATTTTAAATTGACGTATTCTTGTAGTCTATTGCTTGAGTAATCCACAACGCAGCGCCGATAATTTTTCATTTAGAAAAATTACATTTTTATGTGAAGTGTCTTCCGAACCAAATTGTTTTTTTATATTTTTAACGTTCTAGCACTTGATATTATGTTTAATATTGACGTTTTCTTATAGCCTACAGATTAGAAAATCCATTGATACATGATATAACCCAGCGCCGATAATTCTTCGTTAAAAGAAATCATATTTTTGTTGAAAATATCTCTCGAGCGTAAATGATTTTTGATATTTTCAACGTTCTAGCACTGGATATTGTGGTTTTAATTAACTTTTTCTTATAGCATATTGCTTGAGAGATTCTATTTGTGTATGATAAAATCCAGCGCCGTTAATTTTTCATTAAAAAAACAATATGTTTGTTGTGTAAGGTATTACTCTTTGTTACAAATATAATTATTTTAACAATCCAGCACTCGATATTGTATTTTCGATTAACGTGTTCTCGTAGCCTATTACTTGAGAAATCTATTTATGAATGATTTAACACAACGCCGATAATTTTTTGTTATAAAAAGTCTAAATATATATATATATTTAAAGTTTATTTTTAAAGTACCTATATTTATTTTATTTTTTCTTATATTTATTTTTTCAAATACGGATAACCCACCTTTGTTATTATTACTAATATTATTATAATAAGACAAATTAAGTAATGAAATTGCTTTATTTTGTGATATCTAACTTGTATGCATTTTCTCACACAGGCTGCTAACTTTGGCTGCTAGTTTCAGCTTCATGTGGGCCATGTGGCCTCCCCCACCTCGACCTTTTCAGATCTCTGGTAGATATCCTTGAATCGTTGTTTAGAGTACCTTGTCTAATTCGGTCTTTTGTGGTAGACTCCATAGACTGGGAATTAGTTCTCCGATATAGCTAGTTGCCCTTGGTTTTACTCTAAATGTAAGGAATCACAGTCTTGCTAGACCTTCGCAGTAGCACAATACTAGTACTCTAGTATTTTTCCTATAATGGCTTATTAGATGTTCGGTGAGTTTAGACGATGGTCCTTTTAAGAACTCTTTGGCATGTCTCTGTCCTGGAGAGTTATTCCACTACTCCTGAGATTTTTTAAACATTCAAATATTCACTGCTTTGTGCATGTTAATAGTTATTTTTGTTACACCACAGAAGGGTTCTGGACCAATATGAGCATGTGAAGCTCTTTCTCGG
This sequence comes from Psylliodes chrysocephalus, assembly GCA_927349885.1. NCBI lineage: Eukaryota > Metazoa > Arthropoda > Insecta > Coleoptera > Chrysomelidae > Psylliodes > Psylliodes chrysocephalus. The sequence goes on along the minus strand of OV651824.1, from coordinate 1,724,175 downwards.
GCTAGTAAATCACATAAGCTTTGAGTGTACCTACATGGAACTGAGTGCCTTTAACGTCGCTAGTCTATCTGAGTATATGACAATGGTTTTTCCATTTACCTTCTGTTCTAATACCTCTTTTGCGTAGTGATGCATTGCTGCTATCTCTGCCTGGAATACTGTCGCAGTGAGATTCTTGTCTTTGGCTTGGTACTATATATACCTACTCCTTCATAGGTTTTGGAGCTGTATGTATACTAGGTGAATTCTGCATAAATAGGAGGTCCTCCCGTCCACGCTTTCCTGTCTGGTATATTTACTTTATATTGCTTTTAAAAGCTATACTTTGGGAGCATTTCATCTGAAGGCATTCCCATTATTTGGTCGTTCTCCAACTCTTTATATAGCTCGCTGTAGTCGCGTCCACGTAAGCTGCTTACGGGTAATGAACCTTTGTGCAGTCTGTGAGTGACAGAGCTGGCTTCGCCTTGAATGAACATTGTAGGTATTGGTGTTAGGTTAAGCATGACTGCTATTGGAGTCGTTCTCATAGCTCTGGTGGTATTCAGGCATGCTTGCCGTTGAATAACATACCACCGACCTGTAGGTTATAATCGGCCTTATGACTCTGGTATATAACCATAGGGACATTTTAGGTTGTAGTCCCCAATTTTTTTCACACAACCTTCGACATAAGTTGAAGGATGTTGTGCTCTTTTGGATAACTTTTTGCAAGTGTTGATTCCATGTTTACCTGTGGTCAAAGATGACTCCCAAGTATTTGGCCTCTTGAGCAAATGGAATCTTCACTCCTTTCAGTACTGGTGACTTTAATCCTGTTGGTACTTTTCGTTCTGTAAAAGTGACTATTGTGGTTTTGTGATGGTTTACTGTTAGTTCCTCCTCTCTGAACCACTCGTCAACAATGTTTAGAGCAGTTTATGTGCGCTCCGATATTATACCTGCGAACTTGCCTATTACGACGATCGCTAGGTCATCGGCATACCCTAGGCAGTAGAAATCTGCAGATATTAGCCTTTTTATGAGTTCGTCCACTAGGACTGACCAGTACTCCTCCCTTGGGACAGCCACTGCCTGCTTTAGCTATCAGCGAAGCTTTTTCTATATATGATGTTATTACCCTTTTTTATAGGCTGGCTTGTATCCACTGACATAGGACTACTGGTACCCTTTTCATTGTTAGGGCGTTAATTATAGATCTTGTTTGGGCATTACTAAAGGCTCCCTCAATATCTACGAAAGTTGATACTGCCATTTCTTTATCCTCAGGGATTTTGACAGTAGCCTGTTGAAATTATTCAGGGCCAAATCGGTTGACTTTCTTAACTGATATGCATATTAACGGTCGTTGAGAGGGTTTTCTCTCAGTATTTCATCTCGTATATATCTATCTATTAGTCTTTCTAGCGTTTTCAGCATGAATGACGATAGACTGATTTGATTGGGCAGTACGACTTTGGTGTCATATCATTAAACCTTCCTACTTTAGTAAGGTATGCGACTTTTACCTTTTGCCACGCCTTTGGTATATGTCTCCAGGCTATACATGCTTTAAATATGCGACACATATGTGAAAATATAGTTTCCTGTCCCTTTTGTAGTAGAATGGGATATATTCCTTTTATTCCTGGGGATTTTTATGGTTGAAATTTGTTTGTAGCCCATCTAACTTTGTTCGGCCTCGTAATTTCTGTAGCTAGCCTTTATTCCAAAGAAGTTGGCCTACGAGACCTTCTTTGAGGGCTGGATGCTACTATCGGGTCTACCAAAATTTCTGCGGCCGGAAAGTGTACTTCTGTGAGCATTGTTAACGTTTTCTCGAAGGTTTTTGTATAGGTTTCATCTTTCCTGAGAAATCCTTCTTGGTGTGCAGTACCTTCTTTAGCTAGACCTTTGTGGATTCTAGAGCATGTGAGTGTTTCAGATAACTCCTCACAGAACTTCCTCCATGATTGCCTTTTGGCCTGTCTTATCTCCTTGTTATACTGCGTAAGTTTTGCCTTATATTGGGCTTAGTCTTCGGTTGACTTGGCTTTATTAAGTAGCCTTCGCACTTTGCCTCTAAGGCGTTCCAAGTGTTTGTTCTACCAGACTGTTTTTGTTCTTTGCTGCCTTGTTTTTTTTTGACAGTTTTCTTCGTAAGCGGTTATAATGGCCTTTGGCACTTGGTCTACTGCTCGGTCAAGACTTTGTTCATCTGTTATTTTCACCATACCCTCTTCGAGACACTCTCCAAGTGATGTTGAATACCTTTCCCAGTTCGTCTCTCTGGGATTTCTGTAATTGGTAGAATGAGGTGGGGTAATTAGATCAAATCTAATCGGTCTATGGTCTGAGCACGATGGTTCATCTAACACATGCCACTTTGAAATGTTATCACTTGCTTTACTTGAGTACAGAGTCATATCTAGGACTTCTTTTCTTGTTGCCGTGACGAAAGTTGGTTTGTTACCTATATTAGTAATTAGCAACACTAATAGATATCACTTTATTTACAACTGGTATCTATAAATCAATTCTAAACTGGCAAGTGTCTGATAACATTTCGATGTCAGACCACCGTTGGTTAACATTTAAAATAAACTTGATGTTTCCGACCTCCACGCTATCTTAGAACCCTAGAAAGACGAACAGGGTAATCTATGTCACCTTCTTCAAGAGGCTCTGAGAGATATGGAGGCCGAAACACCAAACAATAACAATGCCTATAAGAAATCCTGTCCTCTGAGGCTGGTCCAACACGATCAGACGACTACCGCATGATGGTATCCTGAGTTGGATCAACTCAGGAAGATGGCTAGGAAATCCTTTATTGAGGCAAGAACCACAAAACTCAAAGAGAACTGGGATACTTACAAATCTCACCTGAGAGAATGCAAAACAATCGTCAGATAAAAAGATGCATGGAGATTCTACTGCGAAGAAATCGAAGATTTCCCGCAGACAGCGAGGCTTCAAAAAGCTCTCTCAAAAGATCCACAAACAAAGCATTGGTGCGTTAATCACAGAGGATGACACGAAAACTGCCAACCTCGAAGATAGCATCAAACTTCTGCTGTCAACACACTTCTCTGACTCTGTTATCACAAACGCGGCTGACTGGGCAGAAGAAGAATACAATTCATGATTGGCAAACTGCCAAACACATTGTAGGGGATGAAAAAAATTAGATAGGCAATATCTAGCTTCTATCCATTTAAATTGCCAGGACCTGACGATATCTATCCAGCCCTACTTCAGTGGGGTCTGGAAGAACTCACACCGCACCTGGTGGGTATATTCAAATCCTCGTTGGCTCTGAGGTATATCCCCAAAAAATAAAGAGAGGTAAAAAGTGGTATTTATACCCAAACCTGGAAGGATGGCTTACACTGTCCCAAAAATATACCGACCAATTAGTCTGACATCGTTTTCCATGAAGACAATGGAAAGGATATGCGTAAGGTACATGAGGGATGCGGTAATTACAACATCACTACACCCAAACCAACATGCATACACCGCAGGCAGATCTACTGATTCAGCCCTTCATCTAGTTGCTTGTCGGATAGAAAGATCCCTGGACAATAAGGAGTCCGCCTTGGGTGTTTTCATAGACATAGAAGGTGCTTTTGATAAAACCACCTTCCCCAAGATAATACACTTACTAACCAACAGGAATGTTCCACAAATGGTTAGTGGGTGGATACATAACATGCTCTCAAAGCGAGCAGTAAACATAAGTGTAGAAGTTGTAAATATAAGAGGCTTGGTTGCAAGGGGATGATCACAGGGAGGGGTGCTATCATCTCTTCTGTATATTATGGTCCTCGACACCCTCATCAGCTGCCTCAATAATGACAGTCACTACATAATCGCCTGGTGTGGAGTTGCCAATCTCCCATCCAACGCGACCCCGGGTGCCGGATTGGGGAATGCTTCTTAGCAATGGGTGGTACCGATCAAATGAAATAGTCGGCGCGGACCAAAATTGGCACAAAAAACGGACCGGCAATGAACAATGACACACTCTTCAGGAAACTTTCTATGATGGACTATGACCAGGCAAATAATTAGGAATAAACCCAAAGGAAAAAAAATATGGAATTAGACATTACAGATAATTCGTCTACGGTGCAGGGGAGGGATACCCCGCGGATCGTCATCTAGCGACTGCGATTTTTTTCCGGTGTCAGCACAGGCCGAGAAGAAAATTATTATTACTGAGCAAAATCAGAACGAAGATGTCAAGAATACCTACAAAAGAAACTAGCACGGAATGGGATCCTTTCAACAGAAGGGACTCATTGAAAAGAACCCCTTCAAGAGCACGCTCGATCTCATTGACAGGAGAAATAGATCCCCGCGTCAATCTCGGTCAAAGTAAAAAAGAATCTACCGGTACGGATAAAAAGAGGAGAAGAATGGAAACCCCTGAGAAAACCGATGAAACATTCCAAAAGGAAATTCGAAAAATGGAAAGAGAGTACGTCCTATTCAAGGAGGTGTTACGTAAAATAGTTGAGGAAGCAAAAACACTCAAAACAGCCGTAACCGAAATCCCAAATACCAAAAAGGAAATCAAAACTGCAGCACGGAAACTGGATTACCATGCAAAAGAAATGCAAACCTCGATGGCATTCATTGATGAAATGTTTTCTACCTTGTGATCTCTCAGTTAAAACGACTGCTGATATGAGTGCACAAACAAAAGAGACATACAAAAGATACAAGAGACATACACACAAATATATAGTAAGGCAAAAGAAGACAAAGAAATTGCTATACAAGAAATAGAAGATAAGCTAAATAGAGAGCTTGATAGAGACGAGTTAAACACACTAATAGTAACGAAATAGCCGGATGAAATTCACAAAAAAAAGAAAACCTGCCATTGACAAGGATATTAACAAAGAAAAACGAGATATAATTATCATTCTAAAAGAAGGAGAAGAACCAGATCGCAGGTTGCTCCAGAAACCCACCGAAAGTAACGCACAACTAGCTACCATGCTAGAAGAGGGACAGTTGAAGACAGGAAAAATGGTCTGTAGCAAAACCTCCAGTGTTCTGATTACAGACGACCATGAAACCAATGATAACATGGACCGATACACGTATCTCATTATGACTGAATCAGGCGGGGAAACGAACAAGGACAGAGATTACCTAACAGGGAATATCAAAAAAGCGATGCGTGCTCTTAAGAAAGTTAAACGAAATACCATGGTATGTACAATGGATAAGCAAGTAAATGAGATGAGAACAAGAAAGCTACTGGAATATATTTGCAGGAAGGAAGATATGGATCTTTCACTTTATATGAGTAAAATCAGACGTCAAAGTACCATCTACACACAAGAAGAAACCAGAAGAAACAGAGGGAAGCACTTACGCCGATATTATGAGAAACATGGAAAAGGATGTAAATACAGAGGGTATACCAATAGACAGAGTGGATAAATCAGAGGAAGAAAATATACATATAAAAATAAAAAGACAAGAGAAAAAAAATAGGCACGCATTCAGAAAACAGCTGACCCAAAAACTAAGCAACATGGCAAAAGTAGAGCAAAACAAAAAAATCAAACGCTAAGGATCTTAGACATAGATGATACCATTTAAATGGAAGAAGCCCAAGAGCTCATTAAAAAAGAGATAAAAAACATTGGAGGACAACATGACGGCATGCAAATCAGGATGGCAGGTAAATCAAATATAAGAGGGTTAAAATATGCTTTCTTATCTGTTGGCACATACACTGCACAGAAACTACTATCTAGAAAAAAATAGGAGAAGAATGGAATAGATGGACAGTAAAAGAAGTAGAAAATGTGCAAAAAAGTGTTATGAAGCAGACTTAAGAAGAAGAAATAGTAATATGTGGAGACTTTAATGCAAAATCTTACAGCTGGGGATCTAAAAAAGAAGACAAAATAGGGGAAATATTGGTAGAGTGGCTTGTACAAGACGACGTGCACAACCTGGGAAGTGTTTCCGCTTTCGTTAAAGGCTACAGCGAGTCCTATATTGACTTAACATTAAGCACAAGAAAAATAGCAAAACACTTAACTAAATGGAGGGTTTTAGAAGAAGAAAATCTAAGCTTTCATATGTTATTCATGATAATATAAGAGACGAAGACAGCGCCAAAAATAAGAATCGAAAATGGACGATCAAAGAAGATAGCATGGATGATAACCTAATCGAAGAGGTAGGAAAAATTATTAAAGCTTAAAATGAAGTAATAGGTGTCAAAAAAGTAACAGAGATAGTAACGAAAGCGTGTAATAAAGTATTTGCTTCTAAAAAGTCTAAATCCCACAAAAAACCGGTATATTGTTGGTCGAATAGGGTTGCCGATACAAGAACAGAATGCCTGAGATATAAAAGGGCCATGACCAGAGCAAATCAAAAGAAAGACGAAAACCAAAAGAGAATCGCCCAATAACTATACCGAAATGCTAGAACAACCCTAAAAAATGTTATTATCGAAGAAAAGAAAAACGCATGGAAAAAGGTTATAGAAGATATCAACAACGATACCTGCGGTAAAGGCTACCAGATAGTGATGAAGCACCTAAATACGGCACCATATACAATACTGACAGACGAAAAGCAACTAGAAATCGCAAAAACACTCTTTCCAGAACACCCGGTAAAAAAATGGCGAAAAATACCGGTCAACAGAAACGAAGTTCCAAGCTTTTCAAAATGGGAACTAATTGAGACAAGCAATAGAATAAAAGAAAAAAGGCTCTAGGACCGTACTCAATACCACCAGAAGTAATCAAGGCGGCTACAAAAAACTACCCTGACACGTACCTAAACGTCCTAAACGAACTGCTAAAAAAGGAGAATTCCCGCGCGAGTGGAAAACAGCAAAATTCGTTCTCATAGAAAAGAACAAATCCGGACAAGGTGAGAAAACTTATCCACCAATGTGCCCTGCTAAACGTTATAGGAAATCTATTTGAACAACTAATCCTAGACAGGTTAAGAAGAGAAATAGAAAGAAAAGGATCTCTGGCTATTTATCAGTATGGTTTTTGAGAAGTAAAGACAACAATCGACGCACTAGAGATGGTTCGTGAAATAGCAGAAGAAGCCAGTCAAAAAACAGCAAAAGAAAGATGTATGATCATCTCTTTGAACATACAGAACGCATTTAACTCGGCACCGTGGGAAGGCATATTAAATGAAATACAAAGAAGAGAAATGGCTCCATATTTGTATAATATTGTGGCGAGCTATTTTGAAAACCGAACCCTACTAGTGGGGGAAAATGGAAAAATAGAGCTGCTAAGTGGAGTTTCCTAAGGTTCCGTTCTGGGCCTGACCCTGTGGAACCTTTACTATGATGGAGTGTTGCGACTACCGGTTCCCCGAGGAGTTAAGATCTCGGGATACTAGTACAGACAAAAATGCCAGTCAGATGGAAGCAAAGGCCAACAAAGTACTGAAAAATGTGACTGAATAGATGGACAACAAAAAATTAAAGCTCGCACCACATAAAACAGAGGCAGAGCTACTTGTAGGAGGATGAAAAACAAAGAGCGCTACGGTAACGGTACAGGGAGTTACGATGAACACTAAGGAATCCATCAAATATCTTGAAGTACATCTAAACAGGAATATGACAATGAGCACACATATACAAAAGACCGCTGAAAAAGCATGTAAGGCGATACGAAACCTACAAAGGCTAATGCCTAAAGTCGGGGGACCAAGAGAAAATAGCAGAAGGATCGTATTTAACGTTGTAAAATCCATAATATTTTACGGAGCCACAATATGGAAAAAAGCCATGAGGAAACAGTTATACAGGGGCATGTTCCTAAAAGTCCAACGTAGAATAGCAATCAGCATAACAAGTGCATACAGGACAGCATCTACAAAAGCCCTGCTGGTAATAGCCAGAACACCTCCATTAGATATACTAGCTGAAGAACGGGAGCTTATACGAAATGGCACGGATAGAACAGTAACAAAACAAATTATACTGGGAAAATGGCAAGAGAGATAAGAAAAAGAGGAAGTGACTGCAGAATGGACCAAAAGACTAATACCAGACCTAAACCTCTGGAACGACAGAAATCATGGTGAAGTTGATTTTTATATAACTCAACTTCTGACGGGACATGAAACCTTCCAATCCTACCTGTTTAGATTCAAAGTTGCTGATACAGACGAATGCCTATACTGTAGATCAGTTGATACAGTAGAACATACATTTTTTAAATGTGTAAGATGGGAAGATGATCGACAAGCCACTAAAAACAAATTGGGAAGAATAACACCGGACAACATAATCAATAAGATCCTACAGAGCAAAGAGAACTGGAATACCATTAAGAACTATTCAGCAAAAATCCTGTCAACAAAAAGAAAAGACATGAATAGAATAGAATAGAATAAAATAAAATGAATAAAAAGGGAAGAATATGCAGAACATCTAGCTTCGCCGACCTATTTGAAGTAATGACTGACGGCAGTTCCAAATAGGTTCTCTCTTAGGCGATGGGGTGGTTTTAGTGGGTATACCGGCCTTGTACCCTTCAGCTGGGAGTCTTACACTACCAGGTACGGACAGAACCACATGCTTGGTGTCCGTAATGGATTCCCACCCTACCAGAAAAAAAAACTACACAATCGCATATTCAGATGACCTGGTCATTCTAAACAGGGAAATTTAGGAACTCTGCGAAAGAATGCAAGTAGCTCTAAAAATTACAGAACAGTGGTGCAAGGAACATTCACTGTCTATCAATTTTAAGAAGACAGAAATGGTCCTTTTCACAAGTAAAAGGATGAAAATGGAATTAAAACCTCCAGAACTCCTAAACACAAAATCAAACTTTGCGACAGAGGTGAAATACCTAGGTCTCACCTTTGACAGCAAGTTAACACGGAACTCGCATTTAGAAAACAGAGTTAAAAGAGCATACATTGCTTATGAACAATGCTGCCGAAACGTGGGGTTTCTCCCCCAAAGTCGTCGCATGGACTTACCTGGCTATCATAAGACCTATGCTAACATACGGTGCAGTTGTGTGGGTATCTAAAACCCAAAAATTAACAGCTATCCGTAAACTAGAACAAATTCAAAGAACAACATGTCTCAACATAACAGGAGCCATGAACACCACACCGACCAGAGCGATGGAAGTCATTCTTAGTCTCACTCCCCTTGATATTTACATCAAGGGGGTTGCCAGAAGTGGCAGGTACGATTCATATCTACACTGACGGTTCTTAAACGAAACAAGGTTTAGGATGTGGAATATACTCCAGATCCTTAAGCCTAAACATAAAATGGGCGTTGAGCAATAGTGCCAGTGTAGTTCAAACAGAGCTAACGGGGATTCTCATAGCAGCAAAATAAATAAGCAGAAACAATATCACTGGAAGGAACATGCTTATCTATACAGATAGCAGACAAGCACTACTCACCCTGAACAGACCACGAATTTATTCACGGTTAGTACTAGAATGCCACAAAGCTTTGGCCGAAGTATCCATCAACAATGTGGTTACCTTAAGATGGATCACAGGTTACGCCACATCGAAAGGTAACCATCTTGCTGATTCACTAGCCAAGAAAGCAGTCAACCAAATACTTTTTGGAGCTGGCCCTTCTATTGGCCTGACAAAATCGGTAGTGACAGACTTAATTAAAGAACATTTCCTTGTGAAATTCAAGTAAAGATGGGATGAAAAAAGAAACTGCAGAGTTGCCAGGGAACTATTAAGTTACCCTGACAACACTGCAGCAAACAAATACTTGAATATGACTAGACAGAATCTGCGCCTAGTCACAGGCATTCTGACTGGTTATTTCCAAGTAAGGAAGCATCTCCATATCATGGGGCTGTCACAATCCGCACTCTGCAGAGGGTGCGAACAAGAAGATAAGACCATCGAGCATATCCTTTACGCTCTTATTTATTAAAAGATTTGTGTTCGGCGAGTATCGGCTAACACCGGCCGATAAAGAAAAGCACCTCTTGGCGAAGGTGGTCAGGGTCTTTTTGTTCCTTCCTCTGTCGGCGTAGTTAGGAGAGCTGTAACAATATCAGCGGTGCACAGCACCGGTATTAATACACAATTTATCCTATTGTTATATAAGATACATGTCCGTGGTCTTTTAGACCTTTCGTTATACAAAATCTTACCTTGGTTTGGATTTAGGCCTGCTACCCTCCTGCCATGTAAGGGTTCTTGCAAGAGGGACAAATCTAGACCATCTTTGTCGAACCTCCAACATACTGTAGCGGTGGCCGCCTTGACATGATGGAGGTTCACCTGAAGAACCCTGATTGATCTGCTTAGTTCTGTGAACTGGGCTGTTCGTCTGCCTTCTTAAAGGCCTCTCCAATTTCCATAGGTACAGTCACCTCTTGGGCTTCTTGCCTCTTGAGGGGCTGACCCCACTGTAGGAAGACTCCACCTCGTTGGTGTTCTCTTCCCTGCTGTGGAAAGACTTCACCCCGTCGTCCCCTGCCAGGGTTTCTTCATCTGTAGAAGATTTTTATGGGTTATTCACCTTTTCGGCGGGTTCTTGGTCATGTCCTCCTTTGACTTTGAATTTAAGTCTGTCAGTGGCAGTGTTGCGTCTGTCGACCTTGGGCGTTTTTTGAGCTATTGTGCCTTGCTTGGCAGTTTTTTTTGGCTTGTCTTGACGCTCTAGCCTCTGAAGCTTTTGGGGCCATTTGGAAATTTTCCTTTTTGCGGCTGTGTAATCAAGGCCAGTTTTCAAGAGCTCGTTCTCGAGTGTCCACCTAGACGGGCAGAGTGTACCTCGGCCTCGGGCATTTGGTCTACCTCTCCCAGGGAGGAGACGATGACTTTACGTCTCTTTGCTAGCTTTTCAGCCTTCCCCAGAGACGTTGCCTTCGTCGTATCCCCTTTCGAGGTTGACGCTGTTTCCTTTTGTTGCCTTTCGCTATTTTGGTTGTTGTTTTTAGAATTCATATAGGATCCCACGAGTAGCTAGGGAAAAACAGTCCGCTACGGCAGAGCCCCGCATGCCACAATAAGGTCGCGTTACGCCTTGACTTGGGGAGTTGGTTCGCGGCGACATTTTTCGCAAAGGATTTTGGGGGTTTTTTAGTCCTCTCACCCTTACTTATAGCTGCCACTAGCCAGATACTCTGACCGTCCTCCTATCCACCACCCGGAGACGCGCCCGGTAGGCTCTGAACTCTCGGGAATCTTTTGTTAAATATATACTAATAATAGAAACATATCTGCACATAATATATAGAATACATAAGCTTAATAAATTAAGTTTAAATTAGAACAAGGATAAGACGGTTCCTAGAATTTAGAAATCATTTTGACGAATGAAGTGATATTAAATTTATTAGGGAATATAGGTTAATAACAACGCATTTTAAGTTTTGGACCATGCAGAACTTTTTATCAGGAATAATTTTTTTCACAAAACCAATAATAAAAAAGTTTTCCATATGGTTCCAACATAATTGGACACTGTATATAAGGTTTTTAACTCTAATAGAAGAAGTGTCTTTCCCACCCTCAACATATTTGTGCTTATCTAAATTTATCCACATCTTAATCTAAAAATAAATAAATGACTCTTATTTGTAAAAGACATTAGGGTTACATTTTATTTTTATATAAAATATATATGTTTAATTCTCCTTAACCATGTGCCACCTGGTACTGACTTTCTACCTAAAAAAATGTCACGGAACGATTACACGGTAGGTACCCTTTAAACGATTTTCACGGTGGTTTTACTATGAAATATATTTCGAGATTTCAGTCGATATCAACGCATACACACACACACACAATACCAAAGTATTTACTTTCCCAAACACGCGAGATTTTACCAATTGATAAAGCAGCGATTAACTGACTCTCTGGGTATAATTTCCACAAATAAAACTAAAGTGGATAATGATAATGAAAAAGTGAATAGTAGATTTGCATTTTTTCCCGTTTTGGATGCATAAGAAACGTACAAATTATAAAAAGCATTTTTAAGTGAAATAATATACATAGTTCAAAATTAACAGATTTCGCAATACAACGTTAATAGATTCTTCTACAAATTTTTATAACCCCTATTTCTACAAAAAATTTTATATTTAAATAGTGAATATAAGGTTGCTGATTTCGACTAATCCACTTGACGAGCACGATATTCCTTGGAATGACTTTGTCAACCTGGTTACAAAATTCTTGTTCTGTCATTATCAGATTCCTGAAACCTGGTTGGTTTACGAAACTTGTTTACTGAAAATTGGTTGATAGATCTGTGAACAAAATAACCGATCTTTTCCAGCGGTGAAAGTGGTTAAAGTCTGGCAATTATTTACAGAAAGCTTTGTTGTTAATAAAAATACTAACATTTTGTTTCCATGTTATATTAGAGATATATATTTTGGTATCCATAGCAAATCTGAGCCTTCTGCGAAGTAATTCTTCCACATCACTCGAGTCAGACAGTATATTAGTGAAATAAAAAATAGTGCTGCTTTATTCTTTTATTATTATTCTCAAATTTCAATAACGCCAAAACTCATAAAATATTTTAAAAATAAATACATAAACAAATCTTTTCTTTTGACATTTGACAATTATTGACCAGTTTTCGTCCTGTAAATATTTTCTTGAAATGAGAGCAAACGCCAAATCACCCTAAAAACTAAAAAACCAGATTGATTAACAGGTTGACTGCCGGTTGTTACTCAAGGGTCATTTCGGGGTGCTAACTACATACTGAGCTATAGAAAAACTAGATACTGAGCGTTGCAAATCATAATGGAAACGACTTGCACCGGTGCGTAATCGGCACTGCGCGCATCTCTCCTACATCTGGCACCCGTGAGTGGTCGGCATTCAACCTCTTAACCAAGTTTATATACGAAATATACGGTTAATCTTAATAATACAATAACATTGTAAAATTATCGCTGTGAATAATAATTAATTTCGATTTATATCAAAATGGATTTTAATAAACAGTACCCAGCAGTTATCACTAACAAACTATCCCAGAAAAATACAAAGTTTATTTTTAGTTTTCTGTGATAAATAACTGGATAATAATGAGATAAATATTGCAATTTTAACTCTAATATTGAATATAACTTTTGCTTGGTAACACTAAATTTGTGCTTATGAAGCTCTAGGGTATCCCCAGTTCTAGAGCATATCGTATATCGTTTCTTTCCTCCACTTTTTTTCATGCCTGTGGTGTACCTACTGTGTATGTGTATTCCAAAAGAAACGTATACAATTTGCAGATTAATGGACATGTCAGGAAACGAAAATAAATCGGATTTTTTCAAGCTGGTCTTCCGAAAATAATTTTTACTAAAATCGATACAAGTTTATAAAATAAATCCATGAACAAAATTTACAGTACTATCTTGCGATTTATTTTCAACCAGTCCGGTCCTGCTCTAATCTTCTAAGTGCCGTTACTAAGAATATCTGATGAAATAAGTCAACCTGCGAAACCTCCTATGGGCCAGTTAAATCAAATAGATATTCTGGAGTGCACTAGCTCCTTTGATGAATAATCTTCAAATTTCGATTTTTGGCGAAGGTACTTAATTATTCTAGTTTAAAAGGGGCCTAGAATCTTCCAGACATATCTCTATATAAATAGACTGTTTTGCAGTTGGAGAGTGAGTATAGAGTATAGAGTGAGTTGTTGTGTTATTGTCTAAGCAAATCAGTAAATAAGTATTTGAGATATAAATCAGTGTTATCCCAGCAAACCAGCAAATACACATTGATGGCTCAATCATGTGGACAGTGCCGGCAAAGCATTTGTGTCAGACTACACTGCCGGTATCCCCGCGTCTAGGCAGCCGACGTTTTTCAGGCATACAATTCCCCGTCACTTGCAAATGCTGGAAAAGTGCTTTAGAAGCACACAGGAATATTATCAATTTAGTACTGGAAAAGATATTTTGTATTTTTCATCTACAGTGCTTTTAAAATACCTGTGGTGTACTGTGCACATGTTTTTTACAGATGCCGGAGAATAACTATAGAAGTGCATATAATATATATAACAAATCCACACAAAAAATTGTTTTATACAGTGTGTTTCCTAAAGAATGGTAAATATTTTAACCATAGGTTCAGGACCTCTAAATATTAATATTTTGCTAAATAACACTGAGTCAAACGTTATCTACTTCTACTTAAAGTTAAAATTTATTTTTCGGTTTTTGCCATATTTTTGTTATTATTTAACGCATTGAGATGAAATTTGGCATGGTTTTATGTTTAGGCTAGTAAATCATAAGCAATTTTGAGATCTATGCTCTACTGGATGAAGAAAACTGAATATTTTTTGTGTGACGGAAAAA
>OV651824.1:1636221-1709336 GCA_927349885.1 Psylliodes chrysocephalus | reverse complement strand
GAAAAATCGAAAAATCGAAAAATCGAAAAATCGAAAATCGAAAAATCGAAAAATCGAAAAATCGAAAAATCGAAAAATCGAAAAATCGAAAAATCGAAAAATCGAAAAAATCGAAAAATCGAAAAATCGAAAAATCGAAAAATCGAAAAATCGAAAAATCGAAAAATCTGAAAAATCGAAAAATCGAAAAATCGAAAAATCGAAAAATCGAAAAATCGACAAAATCGACAAATCGACAAATCGAAAAATCGAAAAATCGAAAAATCGAAAAATCGAAAAATCGAAAAATCGAAAATCGAAAATCGAAAAATCGAAAAAATCGAAAAATCGAAAAAATCGAAAAATCGAAAAATCGAAAAATCGAAAAATCGAAAATCGAAAATCGAAAAATCGAAAAATCGAAAAAATCGAAAAATCGAAAATCGAAAATCGAAAAATCGAAAAATCGAAAAATCGAAAAATCGAAAAATCGAAAATCGAAAAATCGAAAAATCGAAAAATCGAAAAATCGAAAAATCGAAAAAATCGAAAAATCGAAAAATCGAAAAATCGAAAAATCGAAAAATCGAAAAATCGAAAAATCGAAAAATCGAAAATCGAAAATCGAAAAATCGAAAAATCGAAAATCGAAAAATCGAAAAATCGAAAAATCGAAAAATCGAAAATCGAAAAATCGAAAAATCGAAAAATCGAAAAATCGAAAAATCGAAAAAATCGAAAAATCGAAAAATCGAAAAATCGAAAAATCGAAAATCGAAAAATCGAAAATCGAAAATCGAAAAATCGAAAAAATCGAAAAATCGAAAATCGAAAAAATCGAAAAATCGAAAATCGAAAAATCGAAAATCGAAAAATCGAAAAATCGAAAAATCGAAAAATCGAAAAATCGAAAAATCGAAAAATCGAAAAATCGAAAAATCGAAAAATCGAAAAATCGAAAAATCGAAAAATCGAAAAATCGAAAAATCGAAAATCGAAAAATCGAAAAATCGAAAAATCGAAAAATCGAAAATCGAAAAATCGAAAAATCGAAAAATCGAAAATCGAAAAATCGAAAATCGAAAAATCGAAAAATCGAAAAATCGAAAAATCGAAAAATCGAAAAATCGAAAATCGAAAAATCGAAAAATCGAAAAAATCGAAAAATCGAAAAATCGAAAAATCGAAAAATCGAAAAATCGAAAAATCGAAAAATCGAAAAATCGAAAATAAAATCGAAAAATCGAAAAATCGAAAAATCGAAAAATCGAAAAATCGAAAAATCGAAAAATCGAAAATCGAAAAATCGAAAAATCGAAAATCGAAAAATCGAAAAAATCGAAAAATCGAAAAATCGAAAAATCGAAAAATCGAAAAATCGAAAAATCGAAAAATCGAAAAATCGAAAAATCGAAAAATCGAAAAATCGAAAAATCGAAAAATCGAAAAATCGAAAAATCGAAAAATCGAAAAATCGAAAAATCGAAAAATCGAAAAATCGAAAAATCGAAAAATCGAAAAATCGAAAAATCGAAAAATCGAAAAATCGAAAAATCGAAAAATCGAAAAATCGAAAAATCGAAAAATCGAAAAATCGAAAAATCGAAAAATCGAAAAATCGAAAAATCGAAAAATCGAAAAATCGAAAAATCGAAAAATCGAAAAATCGAAAAATCGAAAAATCGAAAAATCGAAAAATCGAAAAATCGAAAAATCGAAAAATCGAAAAATCGAAAAATCGAAAAATCGAAAAATCGAAAAATCGAAAAATCGAAAAATCGAAAAATCGAAAAATCGAAAAATCGAAAAATCGAAAAATCGAAAATCGAAAATCGAAAAATCGAAAAATCGAAAAATCGAAAAATCGAAAAATCGAAAAATCGAAAAATCGAAAAATCGAAAAATCGAAAAATCGAAAAATCGAAAAATCGAAAATCGAAAAATCGAAAAATCGAAAAAATCGAAAAATCGAAAAAATCGAAAAATCGAAAAATCGAAAAATCGAAAAATCGAAAAATCGAAAAATCGAAAAATCGAAAAATCGAAAAATCGAAAAATCGAAAAATCGAAAAATCGAAAAATCGAAAAATCGAAAAATCGAAAAATCGAAAAATCGAAAAATCGAAAAATCGAAAAATCGAAAAAATCGAAAAATCGAAAAATCGAAAAATCGAAAAATCGAAAAATCGAAAAAATCGAAAAATCGAAAAATCGAAAAATCGAAAAATCGAAAAATCGAAAAATCGAAAAATCGAAAAATCGAAAAAATCGAAAAATCGAAAAATCGAAAAATCGAAAAAATCGAAAAATCGAAAAATCGAAAAATCGAAAAATCGAAAAATCGAAAAATCGAAAAATCGAAAAATCGAAAAATCGAAAAATCGAAAAATCGAAAAATCGAAAAATCGAAAAATCGAAAAATCGAAAAATCGAAAATCGAAAAATCGAAAAATCGAAAAATCGAAAAATCGAAAAATCGAAAAATCGAAAAATCGAAAAATCGAAAAATCGAAAAATCGAAAAATCGAAAAATCGAAAAATCGAAAAATCGAAAAATCGAAAAATCGAAAAATCGAAAAATCGAAAAATCGAAAAATCGAAAAATCGAAAAATAGAAAATCGAAAAATCGAAAAATCGAAAAATCGAAAATCGAAAAATCGAAAAATCGAAAAATCGACAAATCGAAAATCGAAAAATCGGACAAATCGAAAAATCGAAAAATCGAAAAATCGAAATCGAAAAATCGAAAAATCGAAAAATCGAAAAATCGAAAAATCGAAAAATAGAAAAATCGAAAAATCGAAAAATCGAAAAATCGAAAAATCGAAAAATCGAAAATCGAAAAATCGAAAAATCGACAAATCGACAAATCGACAAATGGACAAATCGAAAAATCGAAAAATCGAAAAAATCGAAAAATCGAAAAATCGAAAAATCGAAAAATCGAAAAATCGAAAAATCGAAAAATCGAAAATCGAAAAATCGAAAAATCGAAAAATCGAAAATCGAAAAATCGAAAAATCGAAAAATCGAAAAATCGAAAAATCGAAAATCGAAAAATCGAAAAATCGAAAAATCGAAAAATCGAAAATCGAAAAATCGAAAAATCGAAAAATCGAAAAATCGAAAAATCGAAAAATCGAAAAATCGAAAAATCGAAAAATCGAAAAATCGAAAAATCGAAAAATCGAAAAATCGAAAAATCGAAAAATCGAAAAATCGAAAAATCGAAAAATCGAAAAATCGAAAAATCGAAAAATCGAAAAATCGAAAAATCGAAAAATCGAAAAATCGAAAAATCGAAAAATCGAAAAATCGAAAAATCGAAAAATCGAAAAATGGAAAAATCGAAAAATCGAAAAATCGAAAAATCGAAAAATCGAAAAATCGAAAAATCGAAAAATCGAAAAATCGAAAAATCGAAAAATCGAAAAATCGAAAAATCGAAAAATCGAAAAATCGAAAAATCGAAAAATCGAAAAATCGAAAAATCGAAAAATCGAAAAATCGAAAAATGGTCTGCAAAAGTGGCCACAACCAACTGATAAACATCAAACATAAAGTTTTCTTGGGCTGTATACATACTATCGAAGATTCATCAGGAAGTTTGCAAATATTGCTAAGCCATTAACACGACTCACAAAAGAAGCAAGAGAAGAGAAGCTAGGACGAAGACTGCCAAACTGCTTTTGAAACATAAAAAAAGTATTTAACAACAGCACCAATAATGGGCTACCCACTACCAGAGGGAGAATTTATTCTGGATACTGATGACAGTAATGTGAAAATTGGAGGAGTACTTTCAAAGATTCAAGGGAAAAGAAAGAGTGCTGGGTTATTTTAATAAAGTGGAGAAGTCATAGCCGGTGAAGATTATTTGATCCAGTTACGAAGAAAAATGGACGACTTGCACGAATTAGTTCGCTCGCATCTTCAAATCGCCAGCGACAGAATAAAGCAGCGATACGATACTTAAACAACAGAAGGATGTTTCAAGGAAGGCGAAAAGGTCTGGCTCCATAACCCAAAAAGACAGAAGGGTATTCTCCGAAGCTTCAAAGGTCTTGGGAAGGTCAGTACCACAGTTAAAAAAAAATCAATGATATCATTTATCGTATAAGTAAGATGCCGAACGGTAAACCGAAGGGTGCGCACTAAAACTGGCTGGCTCCATTTGAGGATAACCATAACGAGTAAAAAGAAGTAAACTAGAAAGGCAATTTTCGATCGTTCTGGAAATCCTAGAGTTCTAGTACAGAGTTGGCTCTATATAGATAACGCGAGTTGTCGACGCACGGCAGAAAGAATTTAATTGTTGGACAGGAAAGATAAACTGTAATAAATAAATTGGAATTGTGAGTTTTAATAGTGCCTAAGTATTGTATAAATTAATTAGAATGTCATAAATAAATTGTAAATAGTGTGTAAATAAACAATAAATAAATTTTAAAAAAGTTACATATTACTGCAAAAATTTTTACTTTGTTTTCAAATAATTTTTTCTTTTATTTTTAAGAGCTATAAAATGATCTACCATGCATTTAAAGGCCAAGAAAGGCACAAATTCTATATTATACAGATATTATACAGATATTATAAATATGCAAATGTTATGTATTAAAATAATAAAATTATCCGTTTGAATGAGACAAAGAAATACGAACCTTGTCCTGTCTCTTCTTCTATTTGAACTCTTGTAAAGTTCAGTTTTCTTTTTGTTTTAAGTATCTCACTTTTAGATTTCCTTGTATAAGTTTTATATTTAAAAAAAGCTAGATATTCTTTATTAGTATTTTGGCCAATACAACTTCTTTGCCAAGCAATAAGGAGATCCTCTTCAAGTACCTAAAATTTAAACCCAAAAATGTAGTTGGAAATACATATTAATTATGTAATAAAGTAAATGTTTTTGAAGGAACATTATACACCTATTATTAATTTACTTACCTAGTGGTTTAAATATTTTCTTCTCCGTAGCAGTAAATTGCCTGCGTTTTTTTATCAACCATTATAATACTTCAACTAAACGAACTCAAATTTAACTTTTTATATTATATATTCAAAGTACCTCTCGACACTCATAAATTGGCTGGAATTTTCAAAAAATTATTAAAAAATTTAAAATTTTAATCAATAAAGATACATCTGTCAAATTAAATAAGATATGGGACGAGACGGAGGAGGCGATGTTGCCATTTCGCGGGGCCGTTATTTATTAAAAGCAAAATGCAACCCGTACTGTACCTTTACTGAGAGATTAGAGTTTAAAGCGTCATTATATATTTAACGATCGTTCTTGCAACCCGCTATAAGATTACAAAGTGAATGCAATGATTTAGAAAGTAATGATTTTGTGCATAAAAAGTGTAAAATAAAGAAGAAATGTTTGTGTAAAAATAATATGGATTAGTTAATTGATTTAAATTAAGTAGAATTAATGCATAACAATAAAATAATGTTGATTAATAATTAATGAATGATATGGTTTAAAGAGAATAATTATGTTTTTAAAAAGTATAAAAAATAATGAAAAAAAATTAAGATAAAACATGTATAAAATGGTAAGAGAAATTGAATTTAAATAAGGAAATGTAAAGGATATTTGGATGGAAAATTAGGATGAAGGAAATACTATATGCACACAATAAAAACGTTGGAAAGTTTATAAATTAGAAAAAAATAATATTAATATTAATAAAAAATAATATTAAATAATATTAAAGTTTAAAGAAGATGAGAAAATAAATTATTTTTACTATACAAAATGATACAATTATGAATGTGAAATGTATGAATCAAATTTTATAATAGTAAAGATAATATAAGTTGATAGAGGATGTTAATAAATTAACAATTTGGATAAAAAAGGAATTTAAAAATTTAGTATTCAATAGTTTGATTATCTAGAATAAACTACTGGAATACAAAATTGGGGGAACATTGATATGACTATTTATGAGAGACAAAAGTAAATGTCATATTTTTTACTTTCCTATCTGTATACAGATAAGGAAAGTATGGGAATCATGATTTTTTTCGACTTCCAGTTTTCGACGGATTTTTACGTTTTGAGGTCCCCTGAATATGTTTTGACTATTTTCGGGATAATGTCTGTGCGTGTGTGTGTGCTTTATTCCGGCGTCCAATGAACTGATTAGATTTTGGGCAGAGTCGGAACATCTGGGGGGTACTTTATTGGTGGTCATTTTTATATTTTATGGAATATATCTGTTATTTACGTTTGGAGAAAATTCTTTTAATAAAAGTTACTAACAATATTTTTTTGTCTTATACCAAATTGTCCTAAAATGGTCTGTGTTCGAGAAATTTGACAAAATGTAAAAAAATAATTTTTCATAAAAATTGTCTAAATAAAAGTTGTTTGTAATATAATTTTCTATAATTTTTGTTCTATACATAATTTCTGTAGAATGAACCGTATTTGAGATATTTAAGAAAATGTGTAAATTTCGAATTTTGAAGAAAACTCAAAAACAGATAAAGGAAAAAACATTAAATTTTAAAGTTAAGTTTTACTTCGGCTTAACGTGAAATGATTAGATTTTGGACAAAGTCGGAACATCTGGGGTGTACTTTATGATAGGCCGTTTTTATATTTTATGGAATATACAGTTCATCAAATTTCTAGAGGCTTTCGACGGCTAGACAGAGAAAGCACTACTGACAGGCATCCAGACGGATTTACGCAATGAAAGTACACTCTGCGCATCAAATATTTCACTATTTCATTCAGACGTAAATGTCAGATGTAAATTTCGCTAAAACATTTCTTTTATTTTCGTTTGTGTTTTTTGCTCATTACAGTTTAATAGAACCTAAGTATGGAGTTTAATAGCAAATTAAGAGGCCGCGTGATTAACAGTCAATCTCGCGAATAATAGCCAATGTTATAGAGTTTATGAGAAGAGAAGGAAACTTTAATTCACCTTCAGTACCATTTAAAAATGTAAATGATCGTGTTGCTGCAGCCACAGGAGTATCTAAAAACACTGTCGTCCGCATTTCTGGAGAGAAAAAAAGAATCGATAACCGTGAGATATCGGAATTTTCATCACCAAGAAAAACCATTAAAAACCAAAAACAGTTAATGATATAGATGAAGCTGCACAAGAATCAAATTTTATTTTTTTATTATTAGATAGCTATTTTTGTTTCTGAGTTGTGTTCATTTACAGGCTCAATTTTTTTCCGTTTCTCCTTTTTGATTTTATATAGGGTTTCAAGTTGTTTTTGACTTATTTCGACGTAAATCACAACAACACACTTTTTTAATAAAGCAAACAAGTGTTAAGAGGTATATGTACGTGTAAACTACAATTACAAAAAATTGATATGAAACCCATGAAACCACCAACAAAAATGTAAAGCTAGCTTCCGTACTAGAACATGGTGTCATTCGTCGAGATAATTTATCGTTTTGTTTAATAGATCAAGAAATGTAAATATTCCCCTGTTATTTTTTATAAAATTATAAGAGAAATATATTTTTTTCTAAATAGTATAGTTTATTATTTTGTAGAAAAACAAAATTTCGAAAATTTTAGTAATGTTTCAGAAACAACCGTTATTAATAATAGGTACCATTTTCCTTAATAAGGTAGAAATAAAATATAAACTATTTCCACGATTTACAAAGGCCTACAAAAAAATTATAGGTATTTTCCGCTATCCTATAAAATTTATATTTTCTGACTCAATTTCAAAAGGTTGAAGGAATTCCAAAACACCTTTTATGGCATAATAATGATTTTCAATTCTACATACTATCTTTAGCTGCTTTTAAAAACGTTCTAAGAAAGTCCAATCAGACCAATTTAATCCCTAAACTATTCCACACTTTTAAAATTTAATTACCTAAAAATATTAAAAACTATTTAAAATAACTTGTTTAGCAGACTGTACAATAGCTATCTTAGTCACACGTAGCGCGTTTTCTGTCTGGGCGTCGAACACCTCTAGAAATTTGATGAACTGTATCTGTTATTTATGTTTGTAGAAGAAAATAAAAATTACTTCTAATAATATTATCTATAATTTTTGTTATATGCCAAGTTTTCCTGAAATTGTCCGTATTCGAGAAATTGGACAGAATGTGCAAAATTCGAATTTTTAAGAAAATTGTTAAACTAAAAGTTGTTTTCGATATCGATCTCTATAATTTTTGCTTTTTACATGATTTTTCTAAAATGGACCGTAATAGAAAAATTGGAGGAATAGTGCTAAATTTAAATTTTTCAGTAGTTTCGTTTTCTATAGAAAAATGTTTCGAGTTATATGTATGTGGAAAATGTATATATTTAGTTTATCCTCTAAACATTTATAGAGGTGCTGCAATAGGTTGTACAAAATAGTCGGAGAAAGCCTGTAATAACTAGATAGGAAAGTCATGTGTTGGACACATCAGATTTTTATATTTGTCATAATGATGTTAATCAATAGTGTTGTTAAATTTCTGAATAAGGGACATTGTAAAAAAGGGTTAAGCAGAGATTAACAGGGGGTGCAGTAACAGATAGGGTGACGGATTTAGAAAAGACGCAAAAACAGAAAGGAGAAGAGATAAGTAAAGAAGACAAGGAAGAGTTTATTATTTGATTACTTATTCTTTTGTAATCACTGTTATTGTATACTTACTAGTAAATTTGACGCATTTTCTCGTTATAAGGACGAAATCGGTCCAAGCATTACATTCTCGTTAGCAAAATTAAATTTCTATCTCTTCTGTCTTTCCTATGGATATAATTCAATACCTGTTGCGGTATTAGCCTAGGGAATAGTTGTTTTCCGAAGGAAAACGGTCGCTGGTATTTTGAAAAGGCTTTGTGTTTTATTTATTTTACTTTTTGTCTTGGTCATATTTTAGTTGGAATTATTTATCTTTTTTTAAATTGCCCGCTTAGCATTTGGTTTTACCTAGTTTTCAAACTAGGTACTATAAACGACGTTTTGTTTGCAAGATGCAGATAACGTTATCATTTTTTTATTGTTTGATTACTTATTCTTTCGTAATCACCGCTATTGTATACTAGTAAATTTGACTTATTTGCTAATTCCATTAAAGACTGGAATCAAGAACACTGAGAACCCATTCTCAGAACTAAAGTGGTTCGGATTTTCTACCACAATAAAGTGTCTTTAGATTAAGTAGATCGGTTCAATTTTACCAAATAAATTTGGTACACAAAACTGTAATGTTTTGTCTTTGAAAACGTCCAAGAGGATTGGAATTTTTTACTTTAAAATTTTACACATAAATAATAATAAATTTATTAATTTTTTATTTTTCGGAAAGCATCCATTTGATGTTTTCACGTCAGGTGGTAATTTAGCCGTACGTCATCAGAGGTGAAGTTACAAAAAATATCAATATTTTATATATATTTATTTATATATATATATTTATTTATTTATATATATTTTATATAGCAGGGGCAGAAATTGAAAAGGCTTTTGCCAGTTCTCCCACTTCATACACAGGATTTTTGACATTTTTGTTGCGGAGCTAACCGAAGTGAGCGCGAAACATTGGCGTAGAAATTTATTTTATAGATGCTAATACTAATTTCACGTAAATAGTTTAATAAATTGTGAAGAGCTGTCGAAATTTTAAAAAATTATCATTTATTTGTAGTCCATAAATAGATAAGCTCCCAAGATTTTGCTGGTACTAAAATAAAATGTTTAGTATTATTATAATTCTACGATACGCCAATGGCAAATAAACAATACCGCGAAATTCTTGAAGTCCTTCGACTAGGTTTACCTAGACAAAGCCTTTCCAACTTCTGTCCCTGCTGTATTTATAAAGAATATATTTTTGTGTAGACATAATATAGCAGTGAGGAAGACAACACAGCAGCTACCGCACAAGTAGTTAATTGTGTACCTCCAGTTAATTCCTCATTTATGATATTAGTAGTATCACCATTATCAGTAATGAGGAAAGAGTTTTGAGCAACCCTCTCACGATCTATGTGTGAAACAAATTTTGCACCCGCGCAAGCAATTCTCACAAAGATTGAGTTGTTTAACTTTTAATTTTCTATCTTTCATCGATAATGATAAAAAATCTGGACAAAAACATATTAAGTGGTCCCTTTTACAAAGGCAGCACTTACGCGATTGTGATTGATATGATTTTAATGTTTGCATATGATTTGAACCTGCCAAATGTGAATATTTCAACCCGTCACGGGGTTTGACTATATTCATTGGTTGACCTGGGTTGTCAGCTTCAAATTCTTTAAAAAAATCTGCTCTGTTCCTTATAAAATCTATTATATCTTTTGTAACGGATCGTCCCGTTAAATTAGTTTTATATCTTTTACATCGAGTTTCTAAACAATTTTATAAATACTTAACGAATCCCAGTGTTCAGTTTTAAACACTTCAGATTATTGCTTATCGTATCTGCAAGATCGGATAGTTTAGAAGAGTTAGGTTTGGCAATATTTTCGTATTCAAAAATTATTTTAATATGATTCGATATTACTTTTTCGCAATTGTTAAATTTTTCACAGTGTGAACCATGCTGTTTCATAAATTTGACCTTAACATTAGAGTATGAAATTTCGCTGAATTAGATAATAGTTAAACGGAAAAAATTATATGGCTTGAAAAAGTTTGCTTTTGTATCCAGGAGAACGTTCAAATGATATTTTTAGAAACTTGTGATTTTTATTTTTATTTTATAAAAAAACGATACAAATATAAATGTACATTATTTTCATCAATTTTAACTATCAAATTAGCTTACAAAGAAGTGGAAAATAATTCACAAATGCACCGTATTATTTTTTCTTTTATGCTCGTAAGTACTTTCTCTCAGTAAACCCCAAATATAGTCTCCCATCATATTTTCATTGTATTGGCCTTAATAACGTTGTTCGAAGTCCATGCTATATTGATGGAAACGTTCTGGTTGCTCTTCGGAATACGCTCCCATGTTGTTTTTTAATTTATCTAAATGAGCATGCAGCATATGTACTTTTAAAGACATCCTGCAATCCAAGGCTTTCAAATTTTTCAACATATTTTCAACTAATTCTTCATAGTTTTCAACTTTGTTATTTCCTAAAAATCCAGAGACTACTGCTTTGAAACTATTCCAACTTGCTTTTTGAACTTTATTAAGCAATCTTGGAAATTTTTGATCAGCAAAAATTTGCCGAATCTGTGAACCAACAAAAACTCCAGCTTTAACCTTTGCCTCTGACAATTTTTTTTAAATATTCAAAAGCTTTCGATTTTTCATCCAGTGTTTTCACAAATTGTTTCATTAACCCTAGCTTAATATGCAAAGGCAGCATTAACACTTTTTCTGCTTCAACAATCGACTCAAATTTTACGTTCTGTTCTCTGACACAAATTTGTTTTCTTACAGGCCATGATCGTTGAGTATAATGTTGACCATCTGCTCTGCTGTCCCATAAACACAAATAACACGGATATTTTGTATATCCACCCTGTAGTCCCATTAAAAAACCTACCATTTTAAAGTCTCCAATCAGCTGCCAGTTATATTCGTGATACTTTACAGATTTTAGTAAGATTTTAACACTTTCATAATTTTCTTTTAAATGTACCGAGTGGGCGATTGGAAGAGATGGAAATTCATTTCCGTTGTGTAAGAAAACAGCTTTCAGGCTTTTTGTAGAGCTGTCGATAAATAAACGCCATTCACTAGGAACACAGGGAATTCCAATTTCTTCAAACATACCTTTTAGGTCATTACAAAAACACAGCCCATCTTCTTTCGTAAAAAATGATGAAAATATTTCATGCCGAGTTCGCTGGTCCGTGATATTGACATCAATCAGTAAATTCCACTGTTTTAAACAAGAACCCAAAAGCTCTGCTTTACTTTTTGGCAGATTTAAATCTCGAATTAAATCGTTAAAATCTTCTGAAGAAATAAGATGGTGTTTTGGTTGTTCAGGCGTAGGTAAAAATTCTTTATCTGAACCACTTCTATTGGAGCTGTAAGATGAGCTTTTTTGAGACAACTTCATCGGAGATTCAGGTACTGGTAATGTCGCGCTATGTACAATTGGAGCAGAAGAAGAATCAAGGTCAGGATATTCAATAGATTTTGAATTTTTGCCACTACGTCTTTTACGTGGATTGACAATGCAAAAAAAGCAGTCATTAATGTGATCTTTTGGTTCTCGCTAAATTCTTGGTACTGCGAATTTCACAGACCTCCTCTCACCTCGATACCAACCTAAAATAAATGAATATAAAAATTAATGTGTTTATAGTATTTTGTCATCCCTTAAAAATTACTTACCTTCCAAAGACCTTTTACAAGTACTACATGCGACATGCGGAGCACATGGCTTGTCTTGGTTCCTAACAGGTGAGTTGAAATATGCTTCGTAACCTTAACAGATAACGTTACATGCCTTTAATTTATATTTTATGTCACGGACTTTGATAAATTGACCACATATATAACAAAACGCATCAGCATCATGTTTACACTTTCGCGACGACATTTTAACATTTTCTAAACTTGTACAAAACATCTGATTGTTATTTATCACTCAAGTGCCATCTAGAGGCACTGTGTGAATGTAAAACCCCCACTTATATGTCGCCGGATTTTTGAATGTATCAGAATTAATTAAAATTTCTATAAAAACTCAAAAATGAGTATAATTAAAACAGTTATCACAAAAACAAACTTTCTCTAGAAAAAAGGTATTTTTTATCGTTTTTGAGACTAATTTACCAGAAAATCATAAAATAAACTTTAGGACAAAAAATGAAAATGAAAAATTTTTTGTTGAGCCGTGTAATGAAACTTTCGTATATTGCCCAGGTTTATATTATTATGAACAAGTGCATTGAATTTATCTCTAAATTCAATCCATTTTTCATATGAGCCATCAAATTGAGGTAACGGTATCGTGGGAAGTAAAATGTCTGGACTTCTGATGTCTTTTATATCTTTCTGATTAGACGAACAAGTTAATTGTTTTTTAAATGTTGCAATTAATAGTTTCGCTTTAGATGTGACTTTATCGAACTGATCCTCAAATTCATCAAAAATTCGTTTTTGTTCCAGTTTTAATACATCATCGTCTAATCATCGTTTAATTTTTCAACAATATCATCTAAAGTATCTAATAACTTCTCAATTCTATAAAGTCGCGTTTCCGTTTCTATTATTATACCTCCTGCATCCTTATCCGAAATACCAGAATCTTTGACAATTGTGTCAATCGATTTAAGAAAATTGTCAAACGTTTTTAAAGACTCTTGTATTTTAGATCTTTTCCTTAATAATTTCTCGACCTCAGTCATTATTATGAGCGTTTACCACCTTAAAGACAAGAAATGATAGTTAACTTATCTGAAAATCGAATCAGTATGATTTTAGACCAGGATTTTTGACCCAGCTCCTTTCCGTAACTTCGTATCGCTTTGTTTCGCTTAACCCTCGACGTATATTTCGCTTTTTCGTAACCGGGCTCGTACAGGACCAAATGGAACGGGTTGATAGTTTGGGTTTTTTGAAAAGACGTTTATTTTGAAATTATAAATTCGAATAATTAACAACTCATGTTACCATGAAAACCTAATGAAAATATTATATACAGGGTAGATTTAAACGAAAACTAACATATAAAATAATTTTATTAACCAAAAGTACTGTTATGTGAGCCATTTCATTATTCAGTCATGCTCTAACCCTCCAAGTCCCTCTTTGTCTTATTTGGCCTTTGAGGCTCAACTTGTCTGATTATTATACATAATTAAACCCCTTAAGACCAAACCTATGTGACGACTATGGTGGAGACACTTTTGCGAACATTCTTGAGTCAACGGGATAATATTTATAGTCAATTCCAAATATAACGAGATATTACTAGTTTGGCGGAGAAGCTTTTGGAACCTCCACCATCATTTTAAATTGGTATATAAATATTGGTGGAGAGGAACGCGGTATCAGTTATTATATGGACAGTGAAGATAAATAGTAATTAGTAGATAGACAGTGGTGAATATAAATAGTGAACAGTTTAAAAACATTCGAAATATATATAAATTAGAATGGTAGTGTTAAAAATAAATAAGTGATTAAATAAATTATTTACAAATAAACTGTTGTTTAAAATAAACAAACATCACAGTACAATAAGAAAGTATACCTGTCTAATACAAACTTACGTAAACACTAAAGAGTCGTCGTAAAATGAACTGTACTTAAATAAAATAAGGTATTTAATAAAGTAATCTCAAGCAAATTATTACACTCACAGGCGACGGTATTGCTAAACAGGAAGGTACTAGAAACGACACGAGAATTTGGAGAAAGTACCGGAATTCAGGGCCGACGAGAGGGGGTAACCGAGACTAATTCCCGTGGCCCGGGCTTAAGTGGGGGCATAAGTGGGGCTCGGCAGCTTTAGGTAAAGACGTTTTTTAGAAGTTCGCTACAAAATCACAAGAGGGAGGACTTTTTTTTTAGAAATGTGATATTAAAAAGACTTAATTTTTTATAAAATTGTCCCGGGGCCCGACCTGGCTCTCGGCGGCCCTGCCGGAATTTGAACAAAATTTTGTTTGTTCCACAATAATGCCATTCTTGCATTTAAATTTTTGTTTAAATCTGGTCTCAATTCGTAGCTCAGTTATCAATAACTGATAGACTCCTAACAATGCATCGTTGCCGCAATAAATTGGAGAAAATGATTGCCTTCTCATCCTGTCCCAAAAATAGAATATCCATGTGTCAGTAGGATGCCAGGCGATTTTCCGCTTTTCCTTCGCGTTTGTTATGAAAACGAAGTGGTTTTTCATGGAATTCTTCCGTTTGCAGGTAACGATGAGATTTCGCTTGAAGTGGGAAAGCAAATAAATAGGATAAACACCGTTTATACGTGGTGTTTTTTTTTTAGCTAGTGTATGGAATTCCATGAAACAAACAAATTTTTTAAGTAATTTTTTTTGTATTGTTATGCTTTATATGAATTTATATTAATCGTAACACATCTAAATTAATTAAATATTTAAGTAACACCCTTGTATATTGTAACGGTTTATCTATGATACCGTTATTTTTCTTTCATCCTTAGGATCCTATATTTAATCAGTGTCACAAGTTTGTGATTTATCATCGATAACTCTTTGTGACATGGTCATTTTATAAAAGAGATGTAGGGGTTAAGCATTGTTTTCCCAGTCATTTTCCGTCAATTCATTTCGTTTTTTTATTAACAAAAGCCATCAATATAATAAAGTATACAAAATATGGCTGGCGTAAATAATATGTTCTTGTGAATGTCAAAGCAGAAGATATTTTGGGATTTTATAAAGATATCTTATTTTGGACATGGGAAACAGATGATTGGTGCTAATTGACCGATGAATCAATTTAAGGAGGTCCTTTCGCCACCAATGTTAAATGAAAAATATTAGATTATGACTAAAATTAATTTTTTTCTAATAGTAGATGTCCTTATTTATTTAATAGTGAACTTTTAACTATACCTTACCGTGCAAATTTTTGAGAATTTTTTTTTAAAATGTGTGTGTTTGTACAGTGTCTTATAAGAAAGTAAGAACAATTTTCGAATTATAAATAATTTTACTATTATTTATTGATTAGATGGAGTAGAAAAAAACTAAAACTAAGGTTTTTGAAATATTTAGGTTTTGTTTCTTACAATAAAATATATAGGTTACCGTAGAATTTATTGAGAAATTATTATTAAAAAATCACAAAAAATTTTCAACTAGGTTACTTGAAAATTTTTTGTGATTTTTTAATAATAATTTCTCAATAAGTTCCACGGTTTACTATATATATTTTATTGTATAAAACAAAATCTAAATATTTCAAAAACCTTATTTTTAGTTGTTTTCTACTCAATCTAATCAATCAATAATAGTATAATTCGAGAATTGTTGTTGAGGACTTACTTTCTCGTGAGGCACTGTACAAATACATTTAAAAAAAAATGCTCAAAAATTTGCGAGGTAAGGTATAGTTAAAAGTTCAGTATTAGATAAATATGGACTTCAACTATTAGAAAAAAATTAATTTTAGTCATAATCTAATAACTTTTTTTTAACATTTGAGGCGAGAGGTGTGGCGAAAGGACATCCTTAACTAATGATTAACTGAAAACTGAGACAGGGTCTTTATTTACCTTGTATGCCTAGCAGAAGCCTATAACATATGAGATGAAAACATGTACCTAATTCAGTACAATACAACCTTGAAAAGTAATTTTATCTTAAGAAATTATAATTTATCTCTTACCATATCTGATGCATATACCTAAATTTTTGTTTTCGGTTTAGTATTCCAGTGTATTTTATAGTACTTTAAGAATTTATCTATTTTTTAGTAATTTTTAAAGCTTATTACTCTAATAAAAATACTGTATCATTTGTGAATATAATTAAAATGAAATAGTGAAGGTGAAATACTGACCTTAGCTTAGTAGAATAAGAATCATTACACAAGATAAACAAAACAGACTAAAAAAATCAGGAAAATAACTAGAGTAAAGATATTTAATGCTTGGCATTCTATATTATACCCTTCACAGTTTAACAGACCTCCAATCAAATTTTTTCAGATGCAATAGGCTTTATCCCCTTATAAAGCTTAATTTTTCCTCAAGATTGCAATTTGATATCGTTTTTTATTTGAGTTGGTATTTTTTTTAATATTTCAATCCCTTTTATTCCCTCATTTTTTTTTTAGAATCAATAGGCTTCATTTCCTCATAGAGCTTGATTTTTACTAAAAATTTCATGTTGATATCGCTTTTGGTTTTTGCTTTTTATTTTTTTTATTTCAACCCCCCTTAACTCACCACTTTATTTAGATTTTTTAAAATCAATAGGCCAGAGCTGGGTAATTATATATACTTTAAAAATAATTATAATTACAAAGTCCTTTTTCCAAAAAGGAATTAATTACAAGTGCAAAGTACATGTTGTAAAAATAGGAATTATATTGATTTAATTACAATTACATGAAAAAAGGAATTATCAATTACTTTTATAGTTACTTTTCTAATTACTCTGCGGATAAAACAACAAATTATGATAGAATTGAGGAACCATGAACCAACCAGAGCGGTAAGAATAACATTTTTAAATAGGTAATTCAAAGTGTTCAACCCGAGAATATGTTATTCTCAACTATAACAGCCGTTTGCAGCGACTTTCTTAATTATTCCTTAAAATTAAAGATATCGTAAGGGCGGATTGTATAAAGCTTACTTAAAGTTACATTCGGTTTGAGGTGACACATGACAAATTGTGTATTCCATAAGTATCATCTAAACACCATTTAGCACTTAGGGCTTATTTCTCCAAACAGTAGACTGCACCTATAGAATCGGAAATTGACATGTATAACTTAAAACTGAGCTTAACTTTAAGTAAGCTTTATGCAACCAGCCCTAAGCGTATTGTTTTTTATACCATTGAGGAGAAAAGACAAAATGCATAACAAGAAGTATATAAAATAAAACAAGGAAGTTAATAATAAAATGTGAGCTTTAAAAAGTTTATTGATTCGGAACAAAAATAGAAAGTTCATGTACCTAGGCCTAGGAGGTCCTTTTTATATTATACTCATACCATACAAATTGAACATCATTAGTCTGGAGCCGTTTATTCAACCCCATAAAAACTGCTGTATGATTCACTTCATACTATATCTCCTTAGTTTATAATGTTCATGTAACATAGAATATGTTTATATTAATATAAATACGAAATCAGTCTTAAAAATAAGGAAATCTATATCTACCTACCTCTTACTGTTATTATTTTGGATTCTACAAATTAACTACTTTACTGAGGCTCTTTCCACGGCACAGCGCTTTCGTCAAATACATTCAAGCAAATGAGAGCCTAGTGACTCGTTCGAACAGAAATTTTTTTGTACCACGTACTGTAACGGTTTGAACCGTTATTTCGTTATTTTGACACAATCACCTCTTACTCAAATGTCATTTGTCGTTTATGCCTTGTGTCAAAAGTTTTTATTTTCATTTTCATATTCATTTGAATAGATTAAATAGATCACATTTATTTTAATTATCTTGGTCATCCGAAGTATTAAATGATTTTTATTTATCTTAAAATCCTTCTGATTTTATAAGGTAAGTTTTGATAATAATATGTTATTAAATATATATATATATATATATTTTATGCAAGGATTTCTTGAATAAATTGTCGAATTTTAAACATAACCTCAATATCAACAATGAATAACACATGGTTGGTTTTATATAAAATTATATATTATTTTTTTTTTTGAATAAGATATTATGCTTTACTATATTTAAATATATTAAATAAGATTTTTCCTTTTCATATTAATTTAAGTCTCTCTAGACGGTTTTGATCTCATCTCTAGACAGTTTCGAGTTCGAGTTCAAGTTCGAATATTGAAGATCATTCACACGTTTCATCACTAGACGTTTCATCCCAAGTTGGTTGAGTTTGCATACCATATATCTTGAAGATCCTTTACGTTGCAGAATTATGCAAAATTACGAATAAGGATCCCGAATCCCTTTGTGGAAGTTACCTGACGAAATACCATGAGATAACCTAGATTTACATTCCGTATAAAACCTAACTTACCAAAAGATAAGTGCATACTCAATAAATCGTTTAAAATTTGAATTTAGTACAACTTATGTAAATTAGAATTTAATAACTACCGTATCTAAAGCATGGTTTAAATATTATTTGTTAGTGATTAGTGATTTTCTATATTTTTATCACTAATCTAGAGTCAAGTGTAGTAAGCTTTAAATATAGTGGTGCCCAAATTCTTTTTTAAAGTTATTCGAGTTATTTAAAAACCTAACCCACGCCCTAAAAATCAAGTTCAAATACATAAAACAAGTAGATAGAATAACTATATATCACGTTACAGTACATATCGTAAACACATATTTAAAAGTTATTGTAAATAGAAAATGTAATAATTTAAATAATTACAAAGTACAATTTCTCTACAAATTTTGCTGCAATTACAATTCCAAATTATTTAAAAAAAGTACTCAAATAAATTACATGAAACAAAAGTAATTGTAATTATTAATTACTTTATAAATAGGAATTACCCAGCTCTGCAATAGGCCTAATAGAGCTCTCACAAATGATTGTATACCATAAGACTTATACTTGTCAAAAACATAACTTTAGATGCAGACATTCAATCCCAACAATTAAAAAAAAAAAAATTCAAGATAGCAACACAAACTGAACCGTGGCAAGGAAACGATAAAATTGCCGGACGGAATAGAAAGTCTTGAACAATACAAAAAATAGTGGACACTTAATAGAAACCAGAAGTATTTACGAATACAGAAATAATCGTGGGAAACCCACTCACTACCAACGATACAACCATTAAAGTGATACTGGCTGACCAGACGACCTAAATATGACCAACTGCGTCCAACGGCTGTATATGGACAAGTTCCCTGAACTATATAAGGGATTCAAGGTAATAGAACATATTACTAAGCGTTGATGCAATGTCATTGCTACTATTCCTATAAAGAGTCTGCCATGACGTCTAATTACCCAAGAATTTAATATTTTAATATTTATTTTGATTAATTCTGTTTTTTCTTAATGATAATAAAGCAAACACTAATGATTAAAACTTACACTAGCCCATTGTGTGCTTCCTCCTAAATCGACGAGGCTCCTCTTACCTGATCAGCCAGCCTACATACTATTAGAAAATATGGTCGATAGTCTCATATTATAGTGTAGAAGTGCTTTTATACTTGGTAATGGCCAGTCAGAAAGGCTGATATCAGGCGCAGATTCTGTCTATTCATAGTAAAGAATTTGTTTGCTGTAATATTATCAGAGTAACTTAAGAGCTCCCTAGCAACTGTACAATCGTACAGCGCCTTGTTTCATGTTTCTTTTTTTTATTATATCTTCTTTAATTAGACTTATCACGACGGATATTATTAGTCCAATAGACGGATCAGTTTTAAAAAGTATTTGGTTGAAATAATTATAGGCTACTAAATCGGCAAATTGTGTACATTTGGATATAGGCAAATAAATCATCTTAAGGCAAGCACTATGTCAATAGATACTTCAAACAAGGCTTTGCATACATTTTAGTACCAACCCTATGTTAAGTTATGGTTTGTTCAGGGTAAGTAGTGCTTGATTGTTATCTGTACAGATGAGCATGATATGGTTTCTGGTAATTTCTATTTCTGCAATGAAAAGACCCGTGCGCTTAGTTTGAAATACACTGGCACTTTTATTCGCAGCCGAGACTATTACGTGCAATAATTAATAAAAAAAAAAAAAAACTTATTTCTTCGCCGCTTTCCCTTCGCGACCTTGTTAATTAAAATCAAACAACGTTACTTCGAAAGTTATAAGGAGTCCATTACTTACATCCGGTAGATCTATAATTACTTTACTATCTAGGGCGATAATAAATAGGTACGCTGCCGGTATATGCAAACGATCTGCTTTATTACTTTTTCAGATGTTAATTTCAGATCATTTCCGTCGAAACGGAGTCGCTTTACAGGAATTTCTTAATTTCCTTTTTCAGTCTCAAGTCATGCGGTGTTTTCACTGGTTTCGAGGATAAGTTTCACATTTTCTGGCAGTGGTTATTCGAGATCGTCAACAAGTTTTGTATTGAGTTGATGCTCTGGTTATCTGGGTTTGTATATAATTTATTTTAGCTTTCTTTTGAAATATCAACTTCCACCCTATAAACTTAGCTTAGTACAAATTATAAAATTGTTTAGACATGAAATATTAATTTATATTTATTATGTTTAAGTCTTTTACTTTCCAATTTATGACTTACCCTTAGATTATACAAACCGTAGATAGAACATACGACACTGGGCATAATCCCACTTCAAAATTATTCACACTGACCAATCACATTATATGTCAGAGCGTTGTTCGTCCAAATTTAATGTGTCAACGAGAATTAATTTGGTAGTTTAGTGACTTAATATTTGGAAATTAACGTTAAAAATGCCAAGATGTGTTGTAAAAAGCTGTAATTATAATAAAAGTGTAAAGTGTGGCGACGATAAAGAAAACATTTATTTCGATGAGTTATTTAATTTTTAAAGATTTTATCGACACCCTTATTTGTTTATTTGAAAATAAACAGAACCAGAGTTGGTTATTGGTACATGTTATAAGTAGCAAATTTAATAAAGCTTATTATTATAAACTGTTTACTATTTCCTGTTTTATGGGGAATCTTTTTTTAGGAAGTGGAAAGAGTAACATAAAATCAAATACAAAAATATTAATTTCATTATCAATTTATTCATTTCAATTTTCACAACTGGTTTTAATTTAGTATTTCACTATAGTAATATGGGATCGATTAATTTAATTTAAATGTTGTTTAAAGGTTATTATTTATTTGTTAATTTTCTTTAATACAAATACTTTTTCTTCATACAAAGTGACCAAACGAAAACTTGACATGGGGGTTTTGGATATTAATATCATGAGTGTTAATAAACGCTCGGACAGATCGATATTAGTTTTATCATATTAACTGTCATACGTCATTCCCTTCCACTCCATTACTCTAACCGCTGCAATTTAAATTGAAAAGATAATTTTACGGAGACTTTGGCAATATGACTATTCATTACATTACTTTTGATTTTAACGCTCGCTAGCTACTGTAAATTGTGGCATACTTATATTCAAAATTTAATGCGTGGCATAATTTTCTATTTTGGTTGATTACGATAGAGTTTGTATTTATTAACGTTTGAACTCTGAAATTATGTAAGTTCTTGTGTCATTCTATTATGTTTTGTTATGAAGTTAGTGAATAGAAATCTATTATGTACGACTTAAGCTGCCACTATAGTAATTTAATAAAATAAGTAGTAACTTTCCACGTCACAGTTCATTATTCAAGATTTTTTACACAGTAAAAAAATATTTGACGAAAGCAAGAGCATGAGATCGATGTATAAAAAATAATTATTATTTAGAGGTCAATAGAGTAAATACTACATATTTCTAACCTCATTTTAAAAATTTTAAATTGCAGTTAGAAATTATCATTTTAAAAGGTTTAAATGATTCAATATTTATTACTAAAAAACTTCGAACTGATACAAATGTAGGCGAGCGAACCCGAAAGTTATAAAGTTGCACTATATATCCACAAATAAGGACAGGCTGTTATTTCCTTTGTCTCTTGGAGAAAACGAGGATTAGTGGGTTCATAATATTAGACATATATTGGCAGAATTATGTATTTTTAGGTAAATATAATTTGTTTATATATTGTCAGGATCCGAAGAAGTTAACGAGAATTGCATAACTTGATTTTTGAAGCCCGATTAGTACTAATCGTTTACATTTATTGACGTTTTCTTTTATATATTTTCTTATTTTTTGATTCTGCATATGTTTCAAAATAGGTATCCATTTGGTGACAATAATTTAAACAATGGAAAGTTCTTACTTTTATTAACATTGATTCCAGTAGCGTCTCTAGAAGTACGATTCTTTATTATCAATTTTTGTCATCATAATAGAAAGGTTCCAGGTATTTTCCTACAATCCAAAGCTTAGCAGGTATATTGGTAGGCAAGCTATTTGGCTACAAGGCTAAGCAGAAAGGCAAAAGCCATGCAGGACGCTAAGAAGCAAAGCAATAAACTACTAATCGTACTCCAAATAAATTCACAGGTTTCTATAAAAATGAGTACTCCCTGTATAGAAAAGCCTGAAACAATACATTATGATTATTTACTTTCTTTAATAACGATCATGAATTTTGGTCGAGAAAACTTACTATGTGTGGTGAGTGGCTTAGAAGTAAATTAGTTTTATAACAAAGTATATTTTATCGACTAAGTGTGTTGGTAGCTGTGCTTATTACTTTTAACAAAACTAATAGAAGTAGTTTTTCCTTTAGGGCTGATTTAATCCAAAAATTCATCGAAAATTAGGGAAGCACATGTTCCAACTCAGTAGACATAAAAAAGAAAGAGGCAGTAAAAAGAGACAGTAAATATTAAGACTAAATGGAATCATTCATGACCAATAGAAAGGTAGATATTAACCTTAACTTTAGGACTAGGCCTGAAGGAAAAAGAAGAAGCGAAAATGAAGAAGAATCCGAAAGACTGCATTATTGTAAAGATACTAGATTATGTTAAAATTAACAAAAATTAAATAAATGTTTAAATTAATTTTTAATTAGTTTTATTTATTAAAGCAAGTACCAGAAGATTTTCTCTTTTAATATTAAATGGCATTGTTAGTCAAAGTTGCACAAAATAATAACAAAAATGATTTAAATGTACTTTTAAATTTAAATTACTTTTAACTCATAACACACCACCCCGCCTAGAAAAAAAAATAAGTTTCGTAGGAACTTTTATCATTAAGAAAAATACAAAAAAAAAAAACATAGAAAAATATGGTGATATTATGATCAGAGTTTTACTAAAAAATTTTGGCCTAAATAGTTTTTTTTGACTGCATTGCATTTGACCAAATATAATCCTGAAAGGGACGTCCTTTGAATGGTTAAAGGTGTTCCATTTGTATACTTTACTGCGAACTTCCATTAAATATCGGAAGTCCAGAAAAAACTCATGATTGGACGTCCAG
This sequence comes from Psylliodes chrysocephalus, assembly GCA_927349885.1. Taxonomy (NCBI): domain Eukaryota; kingdom Metazoa; phylum Arthropoda; class Insecta; order Coleoptera; family Chrysomelidae; genus Psylliodes; species Psylliodes chrysocephalus. The sequence goes on along the minus strand of OV651824.1, from coordinate 1,685,677 downwards.
ACATCCAAAATATAATAACTTTATGTGAGATGATACGTAAAACGGCCTAAGGGTAAATGCTAACAAAGAAGAGTGTATTATTTTAAAATTAATAGTACTACCAACAGTATTACATTAGCTACAATACGCAAAAATTCCGTTTTAAAATCATTTAATTATATAGTTTTTAGGCGTCTACAATGTGGACAGTAATTTGAAATGGAGAAATCACGTGGACAAACTTAGTAAAAAATTAAACAAATCCTACTATGCAATCCGCAGAATTAAAAACCATATATTCCTGTTAGTACTTTAATCAACACATACTACAGCTTAGTGTATTGTCATAATAGGTATATTCCAATTTTGAAATTTCGCAAATTGTAAAATAATTTGTTTCGCAAAAAAGGATCATTAGATTGATTTTTAAATTATTTCTCGCGATATATGTATTTTAATTGTTTTTTGCATTTACATTTTAAATTGTTTGTTATATATAATAAATAAGTATTTTGACAAAACTATCAAGCTATATCATGATTATAAAATAAGAGACACTGAGTTGCTCTGGATATCAAGCATAGACCATCTAAATTTAAATTATCACCAACATATTATCAAGGTATTCGACTTTATAATCACCTTTAAAAAGAAATTTAACTTTAAACTTCAAGAAAAAAACAAATTTTTTCTAAAGTTAAAGAATATTTTCAGGATAATTAAATATGTTTTCTCTTTTAATATTCTAATTGTACTGTTTTATTGGTACATATAAATAGGTATTGTTTTTGATTTGTCCATCTCAGAATGCCCAGGATAGATTTGACTTCAATTTATAAAAATATTTTTTAATCCTACTAGTGTAATGTAATGTTCCCATAAAGAAGAAATATTACCTTTTTATATTTAAAAGCCAAACAGTATCAATCAAAATTTAATATTAAAGTACAATAGAATTCTTTGACACAATAATTATGCGTGAATAATACATTTGAAAGTAATTTTCATTTTTTTCTGTTTTATATCTATATTAATAGTAAAATAAAAATATATTTGCCTGTATTTACAAAAAAACTGTAAATTATTTTAATTGTTTAAGGAAATGAACAAATTCCACAAACAGTAGGTAATTTATATGGAAAACTGAAAAATCGTTTATCTAAAAACTATTGTTTGCAATCAATACCATATCTCCATAAAAATTAAATGAATTAATAAATATGTTGTTTTGGATATCTTATCTAAAATTAAACAACCAGGAAACTAATTATGGTGTCTCAAAAGCCCATCTTTAAATGCTTTCAAAGAATTATGATAAAATTTGAAGACGATATTTTTGAATAACACACTCTAGAAATTAGCTAAAAATATAATTTTGCCTATCACAAATAAATAAGGATTCTGTTGAAGTACAGTATTTTATTAAATAAAATGCAGTTGTCACTATGAGAGAAACTACAATAAGGAATAAGTAAATCAAGCAATGAAATACCTAGCTAAGGGATCGAGTGGTATATATATTACATAATAATATATTCTCAAATAAACAAAAAATGATGTTTATCTGAGCATCATATATTTCCATCAATGACTTTTTATTTTTTAAATCTTTTTAGAAAGTAGGTACCTTTTTGTTTAATTTTTCTAAGTCAAGTTTGATTGCACCAGTGAATTAGTGAATGCTATAAAATTTTACTATTTCAAATAAATCTTGGTAGGTATGTATTTCTCTGCGCTTTGGAATATGATACATTAACACACTCCCGGGTACAAAATTCCGCCACCCTAAAATATTCACCAAGTTTGTTGTTTTATAACTTTTTATGTTTTATCCTATTTTTATGAATTTTCTGCCAGTTTGTAGATAACTATTCTGATTTTTAAAATTATTGTTATAAGTAACATTTTTGGTTGTTTCTTGTCGCAACTTCAAAACACCTTGGCCTCAATTCTAGACTTTAAATTAATTTTATAAACTTTTACTTAGGGCCGATTCCACCGTTCGTCGGTGAAACCAGAAAATGGTATAACTCCAAATTTCAAAATTGTAGAGAAGAGCAATAAAACTGAATAAGTCATAAAAAAGGCCCCGCAAATATTTTTTTAAAGTTTACAAAAATGCGGTTGACCAATACCAACTATTAGAAATTATTTATTACTATTTTTGCTTTTTGCTATATTTTTGGCTGGAGTTACACTTATTTCATTTTGATTTTTGCTTTTTTTTGGATATACACACATTTCTGTATAGGTAAATTAGGAAAGACTTCGTAATTAATACAAACGTAATAATATTTTATTAAAAAGAAAATTTACAAATATAAAATAAAACTAATAATGGGGAATGTTATCGTAAAAGTAGTGATAGTCTGCTTTTAGGCTCTTTTTTAGTGATTGTAAATGCTCGAACTTCTCTTTTTTAATTTTTCTTCTCTCTCTATATAATACTGGTAATAGGGCACTATTCAAGTGTTGCTTTTTCTGCCCTATTGTTCTTTGACTGTATTCCTGCCAAGTATTATCAGTATGCCTTAATTTATATCTTATTACCCCTTCTTCATATTTCAGTTGTTTTAAGTTCGTGACTGTAGGATCTCCCACTTTGCGGCCAGGTCTAATAGAAGTATAATGTTTTATTTCTGAAAAATCCTTGAAGAAAGAATAATCTAAATAAAACACCTTGTAAGGAAATGGCTTCAGCCTAGCATGTTCACAGTGTGTCACATAATCTGCTGGTACATTAATGTCTTTATTTCGAATTCGTTTTTCTATCGTGGAGTGCATGGAGTCGGCTTCCATTTGTGTATGGCCCTTAAAGAGATATTTTTGAAATATAGTTATATTATATTGCATTGATGTATTTAGTAAAGCATTAGACAAACATGCATTCCTATTTTGTCCAGTACAGCCGTCACTCCAAAATATTATTGTTCTGTTGCTATCATTCATCTTTGGTAAGACCTGTTTTTCAATAAACTCTACTAAAATTGACGAAAATTCGTTGGCAGTCAGAGATCCTTCAGCTTCACTCCATAGATAGCAGTACCCTTCATGATTTTTTATGTTATAAATTGTGAAGTTGTGTACCGCCAATTTCGTTTTATAGTACATGCTCGCAACTTTGTTCCTAGGAGCTAATAAAACAGACTGTAAATCCATAGTAAAAACAAATTCTGTGGTTGAGTCACTTTTGTCTGCCATTTTTTCATTTCTTGCCTCTTGCTTCAATGTCAGGTGTTGCTGATATTCTTCTTCTGTTACATTTTGAGTCTTGTAAGATACGCATGTATCGCATTGATCTTTTTTGGGATGGAATAAAGAAAGATTCATCTCATGAAAGGTTTCGTTAAAAACTGTACGTGAATAAGGCTTTACGTTCTGTTCATTGCAATAATTATTCACATAAAAGCGATACAGTTCTTGCAAGGTTTGCCAAATAGGTTCCAAATATTGTTTTTGTGTAGACGAACGACAATAATGAGATTCCATTTTTGGAACTAATTCAAAAAAATCTTTTAGCTTCTGATAAATAATGGCAGATTCACGTTTTTTCCTAGTATTTTTCCCATGTTTTCTAGTCATAATATCCTCACGATCTACCTCAGGGGAATTACTTGGCTTAATCCAGTTTAAAACGCAATTATACTTTAGTCCGAGGGTGGCATTAAACATTTTTTTGCATACCCGAAATCTCACAAGGTCTTGTTCGAGATAATATATTATAGAATAATTTCGACGGGAATTTTCGTTTGCACCTCTTCGTCTGGTTACAGTTTTTAATATAGCAAGACCCTTAACATATTCTCGTTTCTCAGGCCATGATTTTTTCCAAAAATTTTCAAATAACGCACGCCTTTTATTTTCGTTAAGATTTTGGCATTGTAGCGAATTACCATTTTTAGATAATTTACAGTTACATGGATTTGTCAAAAATTTTCCCTGTTTAGCTATTTTGTAGTCCCAATTTCCATCACACTTTTTTTTGCTTTTATATGGCAAGCCCAATTCTCTTTTCCTCTTATTTTCTTGGTAAGTCACGTCTCTTCTTGCAATACTCAGCTTTCTTTTTTTTCTTCCATTTTATCTGGATTCCTCTTCTTTTTCTTGATTTTTCTCCCCACCTTCATCACTGGAATTATCCGAACCATGGCCTATAATTTCCTCTTCTATTTCTTCAATACTTTCATTTTCACTGGTATCATCCGATTGAACTGAAGCAAGGTAGTCTGTATCGCTGTTTTCCACCATCTCGTCTTGAGTCAGCTCTTGATTTTCAGAACCAGCAGTATTTTGAATTGCAGAAATATCACTTAAAATATTATTTCCGATTTCCATCTCTTCTTGGACTGGGCTTGTACTGTGTTCAAAATTAGTCTCGGCTGTGCTTTTTAGAATGAGGCAGGAGCTCTCAGTGTGTCCTTCTTCAAGGAGATCTGGTTGTAATATAGCGGAATCGTTTAAGAGAATATTGTCATTTTCAATAAAACTTGTTATTTCTTCCATATTTGAAATATTAGAATGATCCAATGCAAACAGTATTTCATTATTGAGTGCTTCATTTAATGTATTTTCTGCGTCGGTATTTGAAACTGACGATTCTGGTCTTTCATCCGGTTGGACTGGGCATTTTAGATTTAACATTGCGAGCATCTTCAATCCACGTGACATGATGAAAAATCTAAAGCAAAAAACTTGTATCAACTGAAAATTTAGCAATAAATGTTACTTATAAATATTTAAACAATATCTGAAATATTCGGGCCTTTTATAAAAATTGCCGTTTTTTGTATTAAATATGTCAGGAATAATGTGTATCTCCATAAAAATATATAAATGGAAAAAAGTGTATCTCCATACGAAAAATAAATAATAATTATTCATGTTTAAATTACACTAAATTATTTTATATACAAAAGAAACTTAATATAAAAGCACTTACCTTTATATGATCACGCCAAACAAATAAATTTTTAATTAGTTCTATTTCTCTCACAAGTATTTTGCACAACTGTCACATTCAGCACGAATCAACAGGCTTATAGCGGAGTTACACTTATTTCGCGTCATTCTGACATAAGCCGGAGAAACACTGATTTCTGAACAGAAAATTAACAGGTCACTGTAAATTATTTTGAATAGACAGATTCCCAGGCAATAGCCACCAACAAATTCTAATAGATGGCGCAAAAAACTAATTTTCAATTAAAAGTGGAGTTACACCATTTTCTGGTTTCACCGACTCGTTGTGTTTTTTTTTTATTTATTTTTTTTTTATTTTATTTTTTTATTTTTTTTTTTTAAATTTGGTGTCATCGGCGTCGACTACTACGGCCATTAGCCTCGTGTTCTGTGTAGGGTTTGTTACTGTTTCCCAGCGCCACTTTAGGAACAGCACTGTTAATTAGAACCCAACAGTGAATGGTCGAGTGGGGAATCCAACCAAGGCATCAGAATTAATTTTAAATAATTAAATTAAATGAAAAAATCCCGGCCAACGGTGGGATTCGATCCTGAGACCTTTCGATCTCAAAGTCATGACTCTAACCACTGAGCCAACCAACCCACCCCCAAACTTAGTTTAAACTACTAAACGAAGGTTAAAATGACATTTCTACATTAATAAAAAAAACAAGTTTAAATTACTAAACGGATATTAAAATAACATTTTTACATTAAAAAGTTATTTTAATCTTCATTAATTTAAACTTTGTTTAACAGAACGGTGCAATCGGCCCTTAACTACTAGCTGTATATTGATAAAGTGTTATTGCCCTCATCATAAATGAATCGTGTTAATAAATTAATTAAAAAGCATCTCTCAATTTTTCATCTTTTAGTTACTAAAATTAGGTACTACAATAGAAATATTTAAGTCCGGTCCAGAACATCTCCCTACTCCTTCCACCTAGTTTTTTGGTTTTGGTAAAATTCGCGCAGCGGCAAATGTTACCACTACTCTTTCTAACCTCTTTGCTATTACCTCCAGTTGGCTTCTAGATATTATTAATTTTGAATTTATTTCATAAGAAAAATACCTTTATGAATTAAGCTTAAATAATATTCATGCATAGGTAATATCTATATGAAATCCAAAAATTAATTGTTGATTCTAACGCTTAAACAACGATTTTATATCAATTAAAAATTCATGAGCACACAGTTTTGTGAATTAAAAATCGTCTATAAAAACGAAAAATGTAACAACAAAGTACAAATCAATATATTGAAATTGTTATATAGCGTACATTCGTTAAAGTATCGGAAGTTCATTATTTGTTCCGATATGATAAACTGCGTTCAACTTCATAAAACTGCAGCAAGCTAGCAGTTAGTTGAAATACTCTGTGTTCATATAAAACCCATACACCCTTTGACAGATCGATACTAGTTTGGAGAGGGATACATTTCGGCCCTCATATCATGATTTCTAGTACCCTCTCCAGTGGATCTCATTTCACAATAATGTTATAGCCTGTATTTGAGATTCAAGCAATAGCAGACGCCTTCTGGTAGAATATTAGTATGTTGGGAGGCCCCTTTTTCACTTGTATATGGCATAGTTGTTGAATAGGGTCATATAGGGTCTAATTGAAAAAACGACTTACGTCACCAAGATGATGCTAAAAATAGTTTAGTTTAGTTATTTTTTAATGGCAATATTAAAAAATAAAAAAATGTATTGAGTTAGAGCGGGTTCACGTTTCGTAGACTGAAACGGTGGCCTCGTCTGGTTACTATGTACGGGGGTGACATCACATAATGAAAAATGGAGACTTCAGAAAAGATTCTGCTGCGGTTAGTATATTAGTTTTTGACATTTTTTATATTTTATTTATATTTAGTGGTGTTCATATCTTTATCTTTGGACTATTTTCTAGTGTTAAGAGTTTTTATAATATTAATAGTTTGATTTGTTAAAGACACGCTACAAAAGTACAAGGAAAAATCATGTAATGATTTTCGTCAAATTTCAAATGAATTACTTTTTATTTGAATTACAAAGGGAAATTTTATTGTGTGAATGGTTTATTTAAAAAAATGTGTCGGACCACAATTTGTTTATACCCTGAAATATTTGTAAATTTTGGCATGCTTGAAGCGAGCTGTAGTGTTGGAGTTGACAAAAATTTTCACACAGTAAAATAATTAAAAGAAAGGAACTCAGCCTAAATTGAAATTAAAAGCTACTGGTAAGATTTTAGAGTAATATTCTGCAATTATCATTTATTATTATTAAATTAATTGCAGCTTTATCCACCCTGCATTTAAAATCAGGTAAAATGATTTCTTACAGGCACTAAAAACAACCAATACCAAGAAAAGTCAAAACGATTTACAAAAAGAACAAACACTATTGAAAAAAGGTTTGCTACAGGAAGTTTTTAGTAAAAATAAAAAATAATTTAATAGGAGCATACAATGTATATTTATATCGGATATAAAAAAATACATTTTGTCAGTTCCTAGTAATGAACTTACAAACAAAAAAACTAGTTTTAGTACATAATAATCTATAATTAGGTACCCAATTACAGAAAAACATTGTTTTATTATCTATTTATATAAATTAAAATGGATACCTGAAAATAAATAAATAAAATAGTGGTTAACATAATTAAGGGCAACTCGGGGAAGTGCGTATTCGGGGGAAATGCATTTTCCTGCTCTGATAATAATAACGGTTCATTTTATGCAGCAGTGGTTATTTTTGTGTGTTCCTTGGATACTTTATTTTAGTTTGATAATTAGTTTAGCTACACTGCGTCTCACGTGAAAAAGCTTTGTGCATATGTCAAAACAGTCTCAATTTAGATCTCATTCTACACATCTGGTGCTCCGTTTATTGTACTTTTTTTCATACTAAAGTGAATTTTTGTTTCAAAATATGGTAAGCAGCTTAATTTTAAATCGTGTTTTTAATTTTTGATATTGTTTTCACAATTTTTAATCATATTAGGCATAAAATTAGCAAATATGCTCTTTCCCCTCCAAAATAGGTTAAGAGGCAAGTGCGTTTTTACACCATGGAGAAAGTGCAGACGCGTATGCACTTCCCCCTTTGTCTAATTTTGGCCCTTTTTTTAAATTATTATATGAAAGTGCTTTTGTTTTGATTTTTAGAGCCAAACTGGTGCGCGCTTACAAAAGAAAAACGAATAAAGACCAAAGTTATACCCTCAAGACCTCCAAAATGCAGTTGATGGCGTAAAATCTAAAAGACTGACATTGAAAGAGGCTTCAGAAAGATATTCTATTCCAAAAGCTACCATAACTGACCATGTTAAAAACAGAAGGGGTGTGAAGTCAAAAACATTTGGGAGACCGATAGCTTTATCTTCAGAAACTGAAGATGAATTGGGTAGACTCATTAAACTAATGGAAAAATACGGCTACGGCTTGTCAAAGAAAAACGTTTTATAACGTGATCGATTACATAATTAAAGAAAAGATCCCAAACCCGATCAAGAATAACTTTCCTGGAAAAGAGTGGTGGTCAGGTTTTAAAAAAAGACAACGCTTAAGCATTAAAAAACCGCAAAATGTGGAAGTTGTCCAAAAGACAGCTCAAGATCCTTTTGTCATATTTAATTATTTTGACCAACTAAAACTAACTTTGGAAGAACTCAGTATTAAATCAAAAAATATTTGGAACCTTGATGAATCGGCATTTAGTCACGATCCGTCTAAAACTAAAATAGAAGGAGGAAAAGGACTTCCTGCTACAAGAACTGTTAGTGGTCCAGGCAGAGAAAACACCACTGTCCTACTGGCTTGTAGTGCAACTGAAGACAAGTGTTCTCCATTGTTAATTTTGCAAGGAAAAAACGTTTGAAACCAAGGGGTTCCTAACAAATATAAAGGATTTGCCGATTCAACATTTGTTGCTACTCAAAATGGCTGGATGGAGTCTTCTGTATTCCTGAATTATTTTGAACATTCCTTTGTAAAAGCAGCAAAACCGTCCCATAGTAATCCCGTTTTTCTCATTTACGATGGTTATGCAACTCACATTGGTTTAAAATTAGTGGAATTGGCTGTGAAAAACCACGTGACAATTATTTTACTATCTCCTCATTCAAGCCATTTACTCCAGCCCCTTGATCTGGCAGTTTTCAAGTCCATCGTGGGATGAGTATCTCTGCAAAAGGTTGAGACAACAAGGCTGTCAGAACATTTCTAAACGATCAATGATGATAAAACTAGAAGAACTATGGAAAAACTTCGATACGGACATTATTAAAAATGGATTCAGGAAAGCTGGCATCTTTCCGTTTAATAAATATATCATTCCTGAAGAAAATTTTAACCAACTATCTTTGGAACGATGGAAATCATTGCAGCTCGAAACTGATCAAATGGCAGCACCCGAACTGGACCAAGTTGCAGCACCCGAAATGGACAAAGTTGAAGCATCCGAAATTGATCATCTCTTACCACCTACAACTAATATATTTGCAGGTTTTGAAAAAGACAAAAATGACCAGGTTAAAGCCGTCGAAATTCATGACGCTACCTCATCGGAAAGCAACCTAGAACAGGTGCAGAACTCTCTCAAATACTTTCAAAAAATTGCTACTATCAACTATTTTGTCCCATAATCAGAGAGGTCCGCCAGCTAAGAAAACCAAAGTTTGTTTAGGGTCAAAAGTCATCACATCTCAGAAGTGTATGAAAACTTTTGAAAGACGCAGAAAAGCAAAAGAAAGCTATGAAAGAAAACCAACAAAAAAACAAAAAAGAAACAAAAAGCCAAGAATAAAAAACCAAAGAAGACAAAAGAGAATCAAAATAAAAAAATCGAAGTTTGAATTGTCATCATCCTCTGATGAAGAAGAACTGCCATTTAATATGTGCATTGGTGAATCTGATGAAGATTTTGGAGAAGAAATACCTACTGAAACAGAGTTTGAAATAGACGACCTACCAATCCATCTAGAGACAGAATTGGAAATTAGTGATCCCGAAAACAATCTGGTTCCATTCTTAAAACCAAACGAATCAATAACTTTGAAAGTTGCAGAAACTGGTATTTGTTCGTTTGAAACAGTTGATCAAGTTCCTAACTCCAATAATAAAGAAGATCTTTCTGAAGCTTCGGTTGTGCCAAGAAAACCAGGGGATTTCGTTCTAGTCAAGTATGAATCTACCAAAAAAACTGTGAAAATTTACCTAGGAGCAATCAAAGAAATATATGATTCAAAAGAGTGTTTTGTTAAATATTTACGCACTGTAGATAAAGAGAAGACTTTCAAGTTCCATAAGACTGATCAAGACCGTCCCAATGCATAAAATTGTGAATACAGATGTTCTGGATTTTGAGATGGATTTTAAAGGCCGCTATATATTTAAGTGCCCTGTGTCAGTCGTAGAATAAATATTTGTTATGTTAAAAGTATCTATTAAAGTTTGTATAACAGTTATTTTGTATTCTAAATGTTTTCTTAAAGTTTATGTTTAGTAATTTTTCTAATAAAATCTTAAGATTTAAAACCAAAATATTAATTTGACTAAGTATATCTTTCTTAATATTACAGATAATTAAGTTCGGCAAAAACTGACCGATTCGAAATTTTACATATTTTTTGCTCTTGCTTCGGATAATCATCATAAGCATCTAAATAGAAAGAAAGAGGTCTGAAATGCACTTGTCCCATAAACTGGGGTAAGTGCATTTCTGTGAGATTGCAACCAATTTATTTTTGTTTGTAATAAATCCAAATTTTCAGGTAAAAATACTTTCGGATTATCATTACTTAAGGTTGTAAAAATATTAGTATGCTTAAAAAACTATATAGTACGATGATCTCTAGTTTTTATCTTCATTATAAAGTCAACATTGAAATTGAAGGTATGCACTTCCCCGAGTTGATATTATATTAATTTGCAAGCAAGGGAGAAAATTTAATTCGAGAAATTTGACAAAATGTAAAAAATTCAAAATTTTTATGAAAATTGTTCAAATAAAAGTTATTTGCGATATAATTCTCAATTAATCTGGTCCCATACATAATTTCTCTAAAATGGGCAGTATTGAGATGTTTGAGAAAAACTGTAAATCTCGAAGTTTGAAGAAAACTCAAAAACGGATAAAGAGAAAAACATTAAATTTTATACTCAAGCTTTATTCTCGCCTAAGGTGAAATGATTAGATTTTGGGCAGAGTCAGAACATCTGGGGAAGTACTTTATAGGGGGTCGTTCTTTTATTTAATATATCCGTTATTTACGTTTGGGGAAAAAATAGTTTACAAAAAAGTTACTATTTAAATTAATTTTTGTCATATAGAAAATTTTTCTATAATGGTCCGTATTCGAGATATTTTACAAAATGTAAAAAATTTAAATTTTTAAATAAAAGTTGTATGTTACATTATTTTCTTTAATTCCTGTTTCATACATAATTTCTGTAAAATGGACCGTATTCGAGATATTTAAGAAAATATGTCACCAGTTTCGTGGTTCTAATTGTCAATAAAATGATGCATATGCAGCTAACAATACAAGAACGTAATACTAGTTGCCTAAATAATAGTAATGTTTAACCAAAACACAGTTTTAGTCAAACTTCAGTAAACATTAATTAAAATATTGTATATAACACGTTACGAAATGTCGTTTTATGTAATTCGTTCACGTTGCGGGACCTGGCTCTGCTGGTCCCGCAAACATTCACTCGTTAAATAAAATAAGACATTTCGCAACTCATTTCATAAATAGCTATTTAGTGATGCCGGCGATTTTATTCCGTAGTCACCTAAAAGAAAACCAGTCGAAGGATGTTTTTTTAAACGTATGAAAATAATACACCTTTCTCCCACAGTGTTCTTTTGGTAATGCATTCACTAATATGTTTTCATTATATATGATATCTATGTTTTATAGGACATTTTGGATAATACAGCACTTTCGTTATTTTAATCGGACTAATAATAATCAAGATATAAGTTAAAGTCCTGACAAGGAAGTATCTCCTACTTGACGCATTAAGTATATAACCTTAAAACATATACACAAATACACTATACAATAATTATATTGTTTAATAAAAAAGTGTTCCTATAAGCATTTTCAACTATATTTCATTATTCAATAAAATTTTGTGACATAAGCTGAAAAAAGTAAAAATAGGGATGCCAATGTAGATTTTTTTAGATTTTAATAGTAGGTATACGGCACCATGATCACGAATTTGACATTTGTTTTTCTTTTGAATGTACAAATAGGTCATGGAAAAAAATATGGTGTATAAGATTTTTATGCTTTTAAAAATTAGAGCGGTATTGCATGCATTTTAAGTTATTTTGATTGATTTCTCGCAGTCCAAAGAAGTGTTGTCAAAGCTGTCATTAAAAATATGATCCTCCTTACACCGGTTCATTTGATATATTAACACCACATTAACACATACTTTGATATATATTAATCATCCTTATAGCTCACCAAAGAAAATCAAAGTATGTGGCTCACCATGATTAAAATATTTTGTTAACTACTGCCATGTCACCTATTACGTAATGCGTCTTACCACTTATCACACAGAACTGAAATTAGGAGAATGGATTTGAGTTTGAGTTTGCGCAGTAGGTGCCAAACAAGGTCATAATTTGAAAAAATATATATAACAGAGCTTCCAGACGGCGGGTTGTACAATACGCGGTTAATCGTCCCAAAAATTGTTTTTAAATGAATAAAATTAACATTTATTTTCAAATCACTTTCACAAATGACAATTGACATGTCTGACAGATACTCACTGCGCAAACTCAAACCTCAATTTTGAATCTTTTTGACGGGACGTAAATTTTGAGCAAGAATTGACATCAAATCCATTCTCCTAATTTCAGTTCTGTGCTTATTATGAAGTGCTTATCAACGTTAATTGTCAATTACGCATTCTGCTATGTTTCTAGAACATTCTGTAAATACGTTTTTTGCCAACTATGAGTATTAATTTATCAACAATCGTTGTGGATATCATATTGAAATGTGCTGAATTGCGTTTTTCTTATCAGCAGAATAATCAGTAGAATTATGTTCAAATTTTCGTGATCATGACATCATAGCTGCACAAAATATACATAATCAATAATTATTATTCCTTTTGTGATGTCACATAAAACAACTTGTTTATAATGCGCCGATACAAACAAAAAGTAAACGAAAAAAATTAACAATTTTTTTTTGTGTCATCGGCATCAACTGCTACGGTTATTAGCCTCGTGTTCTGTGTAGGCTTTGTTACTGTTTCCTAGCGCCACTTTAGGAACAGCACTGTTAATTAGTACCCAACAGTGAATGGTCGAGTGGAGAATCCTACCAAGCCATCAGAATTAATTTTAAATAATTAAATTAAATGAAAAAATCCCGGCCAACGGTGGGATTTGAACCTGGGACCCTTGGATCCGCAGGCAGAGAAAAATTAACAATTATTTTGAATAAATATTGTAGTTAGTATTTTCAGTCATTAAGAGGCATAATGTTTTATTTTCGTTAAAAATATACGAAAATATGCATTAATACACCGCTTTAGTTTGTTTCTCTCTAACAATCTTGATTATGTTTTATACAAAAATACTTTTCAGAAATTTGGTAGCGAACTTTCCGCAACACTTACTTAATCTCTCCCACCTTCTAAAACGTTCGTTAAACGTTCGTTAAACAATCATGTACAGAATAATAATCGAAAAAGGGTAATTTGACACCTATTTAAATTCTGAAATTATACTAGATATCTTACACTCTTGTTAGTGTTATTATGTATATGTTATTATCAGTGGCGGCTCGTGGGCACTAGCAACAGTGGGGCACACACTGGAAAGGAATGCCGGGATTCGTTTTTCCCTTAGGAAAACAAGTTCTCCGCTTAATGAAAATTAAATATACTTCAAAACAATCAGTTGGGGCAATAACGATTTCTGAATGTGACTACAGAGAGCTAAATGTGACCACTTAAAATGCATTTAACTATATATGTGGCTATTTAGTCAAAAAATCATTACATATCCACTCTTGCGAAATTTGCGTAAATTTCTCAGAAGAATGCAATTTTCTTAATAATTCTAACTTGTTAACGAATTTTAAAGCATACGACTCTAAAGAAAAGGTATTTGGCAATTTAAAATCTCCAAGCGAAAAATGTTTCTTTTATATTTTCAAATTAGAAAAAATATTTATATCTTTATTTGATAGTTTGTCAACTAAGCCTGGAATTTCCAACGCATACCTTTTTGAGATGAGCAAAATAGATTTGGGTCATCCTTGCCAACAATTTACGAAAATTTACACCATTAAATTATTTATAAGACTCAGAATTTTTCATACTCTTCAATATGCAAACAGAGATTTGAAATCCTCGAAAAAGTCAGACAAAACCAAAATAAAAATTGAAATTCTGTCCTATTTATAAATATTATTGATTTTTTTCATCATATTTTTGACTGCTTTATAAAAAAAAGTTATTTTTCTTTGTTGTTTTATTTTTTAACGATTCCAATGGTACAACTAACATTTTTTTCGTAATCAGAATAAATAAATTATTATCATGGTCCAACAAACTCACACCTTAAGCCGAAACCGGCATCGCCTTTGTGAGAGAACCGGTAAAGATGCCGCTGCGTACATTTGTATCTGGTCTAAGTATTCTGTGCCATGGGTACAGCACGTCACGCTGAGGACAGCACCCCGCTTGTGACGTATAATCCATCGCATGTGTTCAACTCTTGCTTAGCGACATTGTCCTTGTCCTTGTTTTTCGCATCATAATGAGAGAAAAAACAACAGAGCCACACATTTACTGTGCCCATCTTCCACTTAATTTTGGAATTCTCGAAACGTCGCTCAACGCCCGGTCGTCCAGTGTCGTGACAACGCGGTTTGCGCTGAGTATTAAATAAAATAATAATAGGCATTAAGGAAAATTGTTACGTTGTAATCGTCACTCCCTTTTAATAGTTACAATATTTAATTAGTTCATTATTATTCCAATATATTCTAATACTTTTTGAGCGCCCCTCGTATTTGGAATTATAGATATTATGTTGAAACGGGAATTTGTCTCTGTCTAAGACATTCGATAGCCCAACCAATGATGCGCTCTCTCTAAAAATCAATAATTACGGTCAGATGTCGTGCGCACGCCTGGCTTACTTATGGATCGGGAATATTCACCTTTTCACACATTTGGTCAGCTGTCGGCTTTTGAACTTTCTTTTCAATCTAGCAGCGAGGTAAACCGGTTGGGTTTAGTGCTTTGTGTGTCCGAATAACTAAGGTAATCTCGAATTTTTTTTATTAATGAAAAGTAGAAATTAATTTTATTGTGTGCATATTCTGCTGAAATTATCTTTTGAGTTATCTCTTTTATTAATAGTGAGCTTTTCGCGTAATATAAATTCCAAAATGTACAAAATGGCTGCCATTAATTTTATATTTTTTTCTTCTCAGTTATTTGAAAAGATCTTTCCATTCTTCATGTGTTTTAAATTAAATACTATTGCAACTCTCTAATATTGTTGTAAAATTTGAAATGTTTAATTTAAGAATGTTTAATTTAAATTGTAAGATTTATTGCTGAACACATGTGTTGTTTTTTTTTGAAGCAATGGAAAGATACGTTTTTTTTTGTTGTAACTGACACGTTTTTTCTTTCTTAAAAAATAAGGAACTGGCTCTGGATCTGGAATAAAATAAGGAATTGTCCTTGGTAATCTGGAACTGCAGAATCATTGTCAGCTAGTTGCCACTAGAGCTGCGGAATATCTTGGGCTGAGTTGCGTAAGGAACTGCAGTGTTTGAAGTCATCGTAGGCTCACCGCTCACCTACCATTAAGACAGGGACCAGACCAGTTCGACCGTTAAATCCGGAAACACAAGATAAGTGTCGGCCAGGACCACACACACAATTTTTGTGTCACTAGTCAATTTTTATTTTAAACTTATTGGTAAAACGTAATCTGAAAAATGTGTTAAAATCAATTAATTTAATTTTCTTTTTTTTTATTATGTAATCAGTCAAATTTAAATTAAAGCCGATTAATTGTTTTGAAATTTTAGTCTTTCTTTTTTTTTACTTTCAACCGACAAGTTGATGACAAATTTGCTTTTATTTTACATCTAAAAGTATGGCGCCCAAAATTAATTTCATTGAATTCTTTTAAGTCTTTTTAATTAAAGACTTTGTCATTGACTTGAAGGTAAATTCTAAACGAATCCCACTGACCTATTTTGATCTGAGCTAGGCCTGAGGTTTGTAAGAATTCTTATTATAAGGATTTTTACAATGAGACCCAGGTAAAGGGTTAGAAATTTAACGTGGTGCAAAATATGTTCTAATAATATATCTTTGAAACGTAACATTTTGTCTTTATAAAACGTTTATTATTATTTTTAAAACGTAACATTTGGCGCCCAACGTGTAATTAGAATTTATGAAAGTAAGAAATAAATATCTGGCTATATATATTAAGTTTTCTCATAAAATTGTGTGAAGGGTAGGCAATAGTATATTCTTTAATTTTTTTTTTAAAAAGAAATATTTAACTCTTGTGTTTAACTATTATTTAATATTTAGTGTTGTTGTATTTTACCGCAGAGGTATAGTGAATTGGTTGTAAAATAGTGATACACAAGACGACAATATTCCTTTTTGGTACCTTGGCAACATTTTGAAACGTTTATTTGCAAAATTTAATCTATTTACCTCTTAACGATTCACAAGCAATTTTACAGTCTTATTTGTTTTTTCGCGTGTTTGTGAGTGTAGTAGTCTCAGTGGTGTTAAAAGGGTTGTTTAAGATGTCTACTAGGTTTAAAATGAACGTAGATTACTTACTAGCTGGGGAGCTCGAACATGAACTTCTTTATCGTGGTGTTGACGTTCCAGCAACAGTGGCTGAACGAAGACGAACCTTGAGAGGTGCCATATCACAAGAGGCTTCGAACCGAAGCACTATTATTTATACAGAAAATTTTGATTTTGATAGTGAGGTCGAGGGGATAAAAATAACTATTAGAGATTTGGAGTTTAAAATCAGAGCTTTTGTAGGGATAGTCACAGATATAGAGTATGCTAGACGCACATGTTACTGGAAGAGCTTCACGACTCCAGTGCAGTACCGAAGCACAGGAAAAAGTAAAGAAGAATCTTTTACAAGAAATTTATTCATTAGAGGGTGATCTTGACCTTAAAGTACATATATCTGCTCCAGGGGCACATTCAACCCCTATTCAAAATCAAAATTTTCCATTTACAAAATCAGTACCTATTCATAAATGGGGTATTTTCTTTACGGGTTCTGATGAACGAGACTCAGTAGTAAGTTTTCTAGAAAAAGTAGAGTGTATGCGTGCTGCTCGAGGAGTAAGTGATGTAGAATTGTTTTCTAGTGCTGCAGATCTTTTTAAACACAATGCCTTTACATGGTATCTTAACAATAGAGGGAAGTTTGTCTCTTGGGTCGAATTAGTGGACAAACTAAAATCAGATTTCTTACCGTATAACTACCAAGATGATCTCTTGGAGGAAATTAAAAATCGCAGACAATATCCTAAGGAAAAAATTGCCATTTTTGTTAATAATATGATGGGTTTATTTAATCGCTTAGAAGTTAAGCCTGATGAGAAAACAATCATTAAGATCATTCGGCGAAATTTACTACCAACTTTTTCACAACCCTTAGCATTAATAGATATTGATTCAGTAGATAGCTTATGTGAAAAGTGTAAGAGAATTGAAGAATCCTTACAGTGGAATCAGGGGTGTAGTTCAAATAGTGGGGTAAAGTCACGAACATATCTCGAACCAGATTTAAATGTTCCAGGGGTGTCAAATCCAAGAAATTTTAATAAAAATTATAAAAACACTTCAGTAGTGTCATATAGTAATATTGTGTGCTGGAATTGCCATCAAAGTGGTCATAAATTTAATCAATGTAAATTACCTAGGAAAATTTTTTGTTACGGTTGTGGTCAAGTAGGAACAACTAAATTTAGGTGTAAATTTTGTTCAAAAAATGGGTATGCGAGCGGAGCTACGAAATACTTCCCTCCTCCAGTTACCGCTCGACAACAAGCAAATGGGAAAAGTTTAGAAAAGAAGGGCAAGACCAGTTCAAACCCTCAGAGTACCGAAAACCCACATACCAGTCAGTAACTTTTGTAAATAAAAATAAATCAACCATATCATCTTTTAATTCAAATGTTAAAAATAGTTTATATAAACTGCCCGCCACTAAAGTTGTGCAAAAATTTAATAAAGTAGACTGGGAGGTTTGGTTGAATAAAGTAAAACTTTTTTATAAAATTGGTAAAATTTCAGACATAGGTTCACTTTTGTATAAAAAAAATAAAGATAATAGACCATGTTTGGATGTTCAGATTTTTGACAGGAAATTTCAGGGATTATTAGACACTGGTTCGAATATTTCATTATTAGGTTCTATCGGGATAGAACACCTTCATGATAAACACTATAACATGAACTTGGACGGATCACTCAGGGTAACAACGGCTGATGGGCAACTACAGGAAGTTCTAGGTTTTATAGAAACTGTAATTACAGTTAATAATATTTCGAAAGTTATTAAAATATTCCTTATACCTTCAGTGAAACATAATTTGATTTTGGGAATGGATTTTCTAAAACTTTTTAATGTGAATTTTGACTTTTCTGCTTTTTCTTTAAAAATATGTTCTATTAATTTAGCTGCAGTCAACAAAATTTTAGATTTATCAAATTTAACTTCAGATCAACAATGTAAATTACAAAAAGTTATTAATAATTTCAGAAATATTGGTCCTTCAGACAAAATAGGAAGAACACATGTTTTAGAACATTATATCGATACCGGAAATAGTTTGCCTTTCAAGCAAAAACAATACCCACTGCCTCAAGCAATGCATGAACATTTAGTAAAAGAAGTTGATGAGATGCTTAAATTAGGGATTATTCGTGAAAGTAGTAGTTCATATTCTAGTCCACTTTGGCTGGTAAAGAAAAGTAATGGCACCTATAGAATTTGTTTCGATGGTCGTAAATTGAACAGTGTAACTGTAAACAAAGATGCCTATCCTTTACCTTTAATTGATACAATTTTAAGTAAATTACGTGATACTAAATACATTTCTTCTATCGATCTTAAACAGGCATTTTACCAAATCCCGTTGGAAAAATCATCGTGTGAAAAAACTGCATTTGCTGTGAGAGGTAAAGGATTATACGAGTATGTCACTATGCCTTTTGGGTTGGTCAGCGCTCCACAAACTATGTGTAGGTTAATGGATATAATAATAGGGCCCTCGTTAGAACCATTTTCTTTTTACTATTTAGACGATTTAATTATTTGTACACCCGATTTTGAGACACATATCGATACCTTAAATAAGGTTTTTGAGAAACTGAAAGATGCTAATCTTACTGTTAATTTAGAAAAATGTCAATTTTGCCGTCCATCTTTAAAGTATTTGGGTTATTTAGTGGATGAGCATGGTTTAAGGACAGATCCTGGGAAAGTATCTGCAATTTGTGAATTTCCAACTCCAAAAACCGCGACACAGTTTCGTCGTTTGTTGGGGATGATTGGGTATTATCGTAGATTTTTGAAAGATTTTTCATCTTTAGCATCTCCTATAACAGATTTGTTGAAAGATAGGAAGAAGGGACAAGCCATCACTTGGACAAGTGAAGCTGAAATGGCCTTTGAGCAAATCAAAACAGCTTTGACCACTGCTCCAGTGTTAAGTAGTCCTGACTTCACCAAGGAATTTTTCCTTATGACAGACGCCAGTGATGTAGGCGCAGGTTATGTACTCTTCCAGGTGGAAGATGGGTTAGAACACCCTATCGCATATGGTAGTAATAAATTTAACAATTGTCAACGCAAGTACTCTACTACTGAGAAAGAGTTGTTAGCAGTTCTGTTTGGAATAGATCATTTTCGTTATTATTTGGAAGGTAGACAATTTACTGTTTTTTCTGATCATTCATCCTTAGTGTGGTTAAATAATATGAAAAATCCCTCTGCTCGATTGGCGAGGTGGATTCTTCAGCTGTCACAGTATAACTTTTCAATCATACATCGAAAGGCAGCAGGTGTGGTTGTCGCAGATGCCTTATCACGAGTGAATGACATTAACTTGTTAGATCTTAAATTATTAGAGCCTGATGAATGGTACAGAAACATGCTGACAAAGGTCGAAACCAACCCCGAACAATTTCCCACATTTAAGGTTGAAAATGGCACACTTTATAAACATATTTTTAATAGATTTGCTCCTTTTAGCAATATTTCTAACTGGAAAATTGTCGTTCCTACTAAAAACCGTTTCGAGGTTCTCTCTCAATTCCATGATCACCCTACAGCTGCTCATTTTGGGGTTTATAAAACATTGGAACGAATATCCGAACTCTATTACTGGCCTAGTATGAGAAAATCAGTAATTAGGTACGTTAAGCGGTGCAAAGTTTGTGCATCATGTAAACCATCAAATTTACCACAAGCTGGACTAATGGGTTCTTATCGTAATATTAGTTTTCCTTTCCAATTTATTTCATGTGATTTAATAGGACCATATCCAAGGTCTAGGAGAGGTAATACTTTCGTTTTAGTAGTAGTTGACTGGTTCACCAAGTATACTTTAGTTCAGGCCCTTCCTAAGGCTACAGCATCCTCAATCGTTAAATTTATTGAAAATCAAGTGTTTTTAATTTTTGGTGTACCTCAGATCATGGCATGTGATAATGGTAAACAATTTACAGGTAAAGCTTTCAAAGATTTAATGGAAAAGTATTCGGTACAGAAAATTTGGTATAATGCGAATTTTCATCCTCAAATTAACCCTACCGAGAGGGTCAATAAGTCATTAGTTACAGCCCTTAGATCTTTTAGTCATAACGATAATAGGAACTGGGATGAAAATATTTACAACATTTGTCAAGCAATTAATGTATCAAAACATGAAACCACCTCATATACCCCTGCTTTCCTTGTTTTTTGTAGAAATGTACCGACGTCTGGAGACTTTTATGGTAAAATATCTAATAATGCTAATAACCGTGTCACATGTACTGATAAAGTTCATAGAGTTGAGGAAGCTCAAAATATGCCAAAAATTTTTGACAATGTTAGGGATCGCTTAGAGAAATCTCATATCACGTCTGCTAAGAGGTATAATATGCGTAAGAGACCATTACGGTTTACCATTGGAGATCGGGTTTGGAAAAGAAATTTTATTAAATCAGATAAAGCTGGTTTTATATCGTCAAAATTGTCAGTCAAATTTATACCATGTATCGTTACGAAAGTTATATCACCTTTAGTCTATCAATTAAAGGATTTAAATGGTAAAAATATAGGCAAATGGCATATTAAGGATCTCAAACCAGACGAGACTCTGAGTGATCACCCCAATGATTCAGATAGTGTCACCTCTGATAGCGAATAAGTTTGATACTTGTTGAGAGAAATTTGTATATTATAATATGGAATAGATATAATTATTAGTTCGTTTGGGGTTTTAAATAGAAAATTCAATTTGGAATTTTATATAGCAATCATGATTTTCCCAGTATTAAGTCATTTCTGTACCTATAATTAGTAATTGAATTAGTGAAATGATTTGAAGATTTATTCTTGTTGGCTGATGTATTTAGTTTTTTTTGGAGACGTCTGAGAATGACTGGATATTTTTAGCTGATGGGAATAATAATTTTTATCTGTTGGGAAAATTTTTATTCAGTGGAATATTTTGGTAAAATTTTTATTATTCAGTGGAATATTTTGTAGACATTTTTATTCAGTGGAATTTTGTTTTATCTCGTGGAAAAAGTTACTCATGGAATACATTGATTCGAGTTTATTTTCTCGAAAATGTCTGTCTGATTTGCATATTTAGATTTGATTGGAACTTAGGATGGCGTCATGAACCAACCTAGAGTTGCCTTAGTTACATTTTGATGCATAGGTTGCATTTGGATGCATATGTATAAGATTTGGGAATTCAGCTTAACAATTATAAATTAGTTAATCCAATAATTAGAGGTCAACGTTTGATCAGTTAAAGGGATTTTGTTAAATAGTTAGGCATTATGAATTCAGATTTTAGTTTTTTTGAACAATTTTTGGGTAGTTATTTGAATAACATAGATGGTATCAGTACGATGAGTAACTTGGAGTATTATATTTATATAATATTGTTGGGAGTTTGTGGAATTAAAGTTATTCCAAATTAAGGGTAATAAAATTACTTTTACGCATTATCATCTCTCTCAACAGGTATCAAAAAGCTATTCGATTTGTAATCATATCTAGGGATCATAAAATTATTAGGTATATCTTCGTGGTTGGGTAGAATTTATATACATTGGTAAGGAAATCTCTTTTAATGTGTTACTAGGACCGTGTAAGATTTGTAAAAGAGTGTGGATAGTTTTTTTTTTATCACAGTTTAACAAGTATAGTTATTTTTGGGTAATTTCCACCGCGTTTGAGAGTCTGTTTTGTTTTCGACAGACCTAAAATGGTGAATCTAGTACGTACCTTGGTTTTATTTTTGATTTTAGTATTATATTAATGAGGAATATCAAAATGTCAATTAAAGATAAACTTTAGAATAATTGTGGATATGTCTAACGATGATTATGAGGTGGACATATGAGTTTTACATAATCCAGTGTCAACAGCGTCGACTTATGAATTTTCTAAGATTCAAATAAAAGTTGATGTAGTGATACTAGTTTTGTTTTTTCTTGAAAATTAAATTAAATAACTTAGGGAAATTTTAGTGATTTTGGACTTTGAAATTTTTTTTCAAAATGTAAATTTTTGGAAATTTAATTTTTTTTTATTTTAATTTAATTTTTTTAATATGAATGTCACTTTAGTAGTGTAATAAGGAGTTCTATTCCTCTCTTCTCATTGGTAGGTACAAGATTTATCATTTGGTATTGTTATCACTCTAGTTATTTGAATGTTTGGAAGTAGGTTTGTTTCCTGTGTTAAGCTTTGGTAAGGCTATACGTTTGCACATAGTATGTCAGCTTTAGGATGTTGCGTTGCAATAGCTGATGACTAGTCTTGTTTTGGTAAGGTTATACAGGTTGCATATAGTATGTCAGCTTTAGGATGTTGCGATATTGCATTGCAATAGCTGATGACTAGGTATCGAGAATGGGTTTTCTTGTTGATGACAGGTTAGGTTTGTTATTAGTTGTTTCAGACAAGTATTAGGAGCTAATGGATCATTCATTGATACAGTGGCTAGCAATTGTTGATGGTAGCTCGCTTTTACCTTTTGGAGTGTGTCTGGAATGAACGAATAAATTCTTATCTTTCAAAGATAGTAGATAGGCTTACTTCCTAGTCATTCATATTTTCTTTTTAAAAATTAGTGATTTTTTTTGAATTTTTCCTTCTTCATCTTTTGTAGGAGCCTCTAGTACTAATATTTCGTTCGCTATTTGGTCATTGTTTGGTAGGTAAATACTTTGTTGGTCGGTATCGGTTTCTTTATCTTTTGGGACCTTCAGTCCATATCTCCATGTATTTTTGCAATTTTTTTTTAAGGCCTGGAAGCAATATGGGTGCGTTTGGGGTTCAGAGTGACTGCTTTAAATAGCAAGTACGTGTCCAGGGTATAGCGTTGGGGGGTCTCAGTTATGACCATGGCTGGAGTTTAAAGTTTCTACGGGATGCCAGCGCTTGTACGTCCAAGGTGGGGCTGGGACTACTGCGACTGTGCCAACATGGTAGCCTATGTCACTCCGGGGATTCGAATTCAGTGTGTTGCTTCTGGTTAACCATTCAATATTAACCGTGTTTTGTTTTAGTATGCCCGCGTTAGTCTGACAGGTCTATATCCTGTTGGGTGGTGCCTCGACACTTCCCTGGTGAATCCTTGCGTTGCTTGGTGTGCCTAAAAATAAATTTAACTCTACGTTTTGGTCTTTCGAGTTTTTGGGGAAAGGCTTGAGTCTGAAGGTCACTTTTGCTGTCGGTTTGGTGTTTGGAGACACTCTGATGCTGTATGGTGGTGGTTAGAGAGACCAGCCACGACGCTATTTTCCATCTTAAGCGAGGCCCTCTCTAAAGTATCTCTGTTGTCTCTGGATTCTGGCTCGGCATTGGAGGTGATTGGACGTTCTTGCTGGAACCTTTTAAATTTTTTTTGTTTCCTTATATATAGAAGTAAATTACTCTATATATGAATGATCCTTATATTAGACGGGAGGTCTAATGGATGTTTCGGTGCTTTGGCTTGCCATTATCTAGTTGAAGTATCTTTTAGCTTGGCAGATGCTATAATTTGCTAGGGCAAAAAGTCCTTGGTTAAATCCTAAATAAATGGACAGGCTATTGTCAATAGTTCTTTTGTTTTCTTTTCTAATTTTTGTAACCATGTGTTTCCGGACTATCTAGTCATTTAATTTCTTCTTAGTCAGTTATAGTTATTGTTATTTGGCATGCAGGAGTTAATTTTTGTACAGTTTTGGATTTTTAGCTAATTAAAAAAATCTTTCATACTTCAAGATTTTTTTTGGGGGACTTGGTGGGGTGTGTTACGTTGTAATCGTCACTCCCTTTTAATAGTTACAATATTTAATTAGTTCATTATTATTCCAATATATTCTAATACTTTTTGAGCGCCCCTCGTATTTGGAATTATAGATATTATGTTGAAACGGGAATTTGTCTCTGTCTTAGACATTCGATAGCCCAACCAATGATGCGCTCTCTCTAAAAATCAATAATTACGGTCAGATGTCGTGCGCACGCCTGGCTTACTTATGGATCGGGAATATTCACCTTTTCACACATTTGGTCAGCTGTCGGCTTTTGAACTTTCTTTTCAATCTAGCAGCGAGGTAAACCGGTTGGGTTTAGTGCTTTGTGTGTCCGAATAACTAAGGTAATCTCGAATTTTTTTTATTAATGAAATGTAGAAATTAATTTTATTGTGGACATATTCTGCTGAAATTATCTTTTGAGTTATCTCTTTTATTAATAGTGAGCTTTTCGCGTAATATAAATTCCAAAATGTACAAAATGGCTGCCATTAATTTTATATTTTTTTCTTCTCAGTTATTTGAAAAGATCTTTCCATTCTTCATGTGTTTTAAATTAAATACTATTGCAACTCTCTAATATTGTTGTAAAATTTGAAATGTTTAATTTAAGAATGTTTAATTTAAATTGTAAGATTTATTGCTGAACACATGTGTTGTTTTTTTTTGAAGCAATGGAAAGATACGTTTTTTTTTTGTTGTAACTGACACGTTTTTTCTTTCTTAAAAAATAAGGAACTGGCTCTGGATCTGGAATAAAATAAGGAATTGTCCTTGGTAATCTGGAACTGTAGAATCATTGTCAGCTAGTTGCCACTAGAGCTGCGGAATATCTTGGGCTGAGTTGCGTAAGGAACTGCAGTGTTTGAAGTCATCGTAGGCTCACCGCTCACCTACCATAAAGACAGGGACCAGACCAGTTCGACCGTTAAATCCGGAAACACAAGATAAGTGTCGGCCAGGACCACACACACAATTTTTGAGTCACTAGTCAATTTTTATTTTAAACTTATTGGTAAAACGTAATCTGAAAAATGTGTTAAAATCAATTAATTTAATTTTCTTTTTTTTTATTATGTAATCAGTCAAATTTAAATTAAAGCCGATTAATTGTTTTGAAATTTTAGTCTTTCTTTTTTTTTACTTTCAACCGACAAGTTGATGACAAATTTGCTTTTATTTTACATCTAAAAGTATGGCGCCCAAAATTAATTTCATTGAATTCTTTTAAGTCTTTTTAATTAAAGACTTTGTCATTGACTTGAAGGTAAATTCTAAACGAATCCCACTGACCTATTTTGATCTGAGCTAGGCCTGAGGTTTGTAAGAATTCTTATTATAAGGATTTTTACAATGAGACCCAGGTAAAGGGTTAGAAATTTAACGTGGTGCAAAATATGTTCTAATAATATATCTTTGAAACGTAACATTTTGTCTTTATAAAACGTTTATTATTATTTTTAAAACGTAACAAAATATAAAATATGTAAGTTATAATTTTTTTGGTTTATTATACTAGGGCACGTGCCCAAGTGCCCTTACGTGCAAACCGCCACTGGTTATTATACCCTGTATATGATTTTGTGATATTCGACCAGTAGCACTCTTCAGCTGAAAGATTTCGTTATTTGAAATAGGAATACGAACCAGGGCTTAGTTACAGAGATACAGGTTGTTAAAATTTTAAAAACAAAGTAAATATTTGTCTAAATCAATATCTCATAATTTTTTCAAATTGAGTGGACAATTTGAGCTTTAATGAAGGGTAAGTTCGGTTTGGAACTCGACGCATCGGACAGAGCGCGCACGGAGTGCGTGACGTCATAGATAGAGTTCGCTCTTTTTACAATCTCAAGACGAACACAAGGGGAATGACAAAATAGGCTATTGATAGTTTGCATTTGAATACACTTGTGTGTGTGTGTTTGTGTGTACGTGTGCGTGTGGTGTGTGTGCGTGTGTGTGCGCGTGTGCGTGTGCGTGTGGGTGTGTGTGTGCGTGTGCGTTTGCGTGTGCGTATGCGTGTGCGTGTGCGTATGCGTGTGCGTGTGCGTGAGCGTGTGTGTGTGTGTGTGTGTGTGTGTGTGTATGGACTGTAAAAAATTAATTTTAGTCAAATAGGAAATAAAAAAAACAAACAAGAAATAATACGTGTAAAAATGATTAATCATATTGGCGTTTGACAGTTTTGACACATTCCTACAGATACCCGTTGATCTCCACCGGTCAACTCGGGGAAGAGTGAGCGCGCTCTGAGTACGTGATCTGTGGCAAGCCGAACACAAAAGAGTACAGAGCGTACTCTTTTGTGTTCGGTTTGCCACAGATCACGTACTCAGAGCGCGCTCACTCTTCTTCGAATTGAGTGCCAAAACGACCACAATTGAGGCATACCGAGTGCACTCTGAGTACAGCGAACCCCAAACCGAACTCAGCCAAAGTTAGAGTGGGTGGCCAATTTTACCAATCTATTTTTAATGATATTGGAAGAATTTTTTAAATATTTTTTTAAGCTATTTTCATATATTGTTCAAAATGAATTCATTACATTTATTACAGCTAAAATTTCTAAATAATGAATTTATTTTAAACATTTGTTATACTGTATCTTTTTAGGTATCACTTAATTTAAAATTTTGTTAAATGCACAATACGAGTTTATATTTCCCTAGAAATAAAAATAAACGTCTCTCAGATATTTTGCAAAAGAATAGAACTAAAAACTATAGTTATGCAAAGTAACTTCGTAGCTTACATGCCAGCCATTTACTCTAATTAAAATACGGCATCACCATTGAACAAATAACTCTTCTATTTATCTACGTAGATTATTTTCCTTTACGACATTCTCTACGTTTTGGCTCCTGTTATATCCAAAATTTGGTTTATTTGCCTTATTAACAATAATTTGCGTTTACTTAACTCATGACAACACTGAAAACATGCATTCTCTTGCGATCTCTCACAGACAATTTGTAAGTGAATGTAATAGTATTAGGTACGTACGTTTAACGGTTTATCTAAAATTGAAATGTTTCGCAAATAAAGTCAACATTTTAGCATCTAAAAGTGGTAATTCTATAACGAATATGTTAAAATTTAATGGAATTTTAAAATATGACGTATGTTAAATATGAAAAGCAATTCTCTAAATTCATGAAAAATTTTCATAATTAACATAATAGTTCATTTGTGCCGCAAAAATCTATTGTATAAGCAGAAATATGTTAAAAATTTAACATAAACGTGTTAATTTTATGCGTTAAATCAAGGATATTATAATTAGTAGGCTTTAAAACTTAACATATAAGAAATTATGACTTTTGAATGTTTAACTCAACTTATAATCCAAAAAAACCATGAAAATAAACCATTTTAAAAGTACCTACTCAAGTAATTTTAACAGCTGAAATTACACAAATTCTATTTAGAAATTATATTATATTTATAATGTATATAAACTTTTTGTAATTAGTACCTAATTGAGTTGCCGCAGAAGGGCTATTATAATGTCATTATAATATTGACTGACTTCGTTTAAAAACGAATGCGCACTACTATATAATCTCCACTTCTTGCAAAGTCCTGTTCGTTAAATTACATTATGCTGGTATTAAGAAGATCCATAGACTCAGTCAGATGGTCTGCTTTGAAAAGTGTATACGTTTGAGGGATACTTCTGAAATGAGGTAATTAATTCCCCTTGCATGAAAAACAATTTTAATGAGTACTTCTATAATTCATAGTACTTCAAGTACTTACTAAAATGTACTTAGTGTCGGAGAGGTACTTAGATTATTCTTTAAAGAATAATATAGAAAATATACGACTACTTATCTTAGTTTATACTAATTACATTTAACTTTCTTCCCTTGAGTTTGTAATGTCATAGTTTAGTGGTAATTCTGTAATTCAATACTTACGTTTATTTTTAACGGGTGTTAAATTTTACGATTTTAACATAAATTGTAATTCTGTAAAAATATAATTAACGCATACGGTAAATTTAAAAAAAATAATAATAAACGTACGTCACATACTTTGATTACTATACGGTGCAAGAGAGAGTTCCAACACGCCCAATATAAGGCGCGGACATTTTGATTCCTATGCCACAGTTTATAGCTAAAGAATCAGATCGCTCACTCTGCGTTGGCACTTTTGATCTCAATGTTCCAGTTTATACACTGCGCAACTCGGATAATACAATATATGACAACCGCCTATAATAAAACAGCAGTCTTCTGCGTATCCTGAATTTGTATCCCTGGAGTGGATATTATTTTGGAACTTTCAACTGGTCCGAGTGAGCTAACTGATTCTTTAGCAATAAACTGTGACTACAAAAATAATATTGTGGACAGACCTTAAAACTTAACCAATCTTTTATTGCAAATTTGAACTACTTTTAACGTACGTCACATACTTTGATTTTCTTTTACTATACGGAGAATGGTCGCACTGCGCAGCTTTCTGAGTCCCTTTTAAAAGGAGATAAAAAACTTCGCCATTTTGATCCCTTATTACGTGTTGCCTACATCTTGGCGCAATATTTTTAATAGGTGCGTTTTAATCATCCGCTTCTGCTTCGGAATTGTCGGTTATCTTGTTTTAATCTGACAGGTTAAAACGACTAAACCGACAATTCCGGAAGCAGAAGCGGATGATTAAAACGCACCTGATATTTTGCTTGCTGCTGTCATTGTCAGTGAATATTATTTTTGGAGTCACAGTTTATTGCTAAAGAATCAGTTAGCGCACTCGGACTAGTTGAAAGTTCCAAAATAACATCCACTCCAGGGATACAAATTCAGGATACGCAGAAGACTGCTGTTTTATTATAGGCGGTTGTCATATATTGTATTATCCGAGATGCGCAGTGTATAAACTGGAACATTGAGATCAAAAGTGCCGACGCAGAGTAAGCGATCTGATACCTCCTCGACACTAAGTACATTTTAGTAAGTACTTGAAGTACATCTGATACCTCTCCGACACTAAGTACATTTTAGTAAGTACTTGAAGTACTATGAATTGTATAAGTACTCACTAAAATTGTTTTTCATGCAAGGGGAATTAATTACTTCATTTCAGGAGTATCCCTCGAACGTCTACACTTTTCGAGGCAGACCATCTGACTGATTCTATGGATCTTCTTAATACCATCATAATAAACAAAATTGAGCATAATGTAATTTAACGAACAGTTTTCAAGAAGTGGAGATTATATAGTAGTGCGCATTCGTTTTTAAACGAAGTCAGTTATGTTTTGAGAGTGTTTAGAAGTTCCAGATAGTGGTAGAACAGAAGTAAAAGTTGGAAATGCTTTTGCCAGTTCTCCCACTTTATACACATAAATTGACAGGTTGGCAGCGGAGCTCACCGAAGTGGACGCGTTACATTGGCGTACAAAATTATTTTATAGATTTTAATAACAATTTCGAGTAAATAGTTTAATAAATTGTGAATAGCTGTTGAAATTTTGTAAAATTATAATTTGAATATTATAATACATGTTTAATAATTATTTATAATCCATAAATGCATGCGATTATCCGGTTCCGTTGATAACAATTTAAAATTACTTATTCTATGAAACGACACTGGCAGGTAAACATTACTGTGAAATTATCGGAACCGCCCGACGTGGTTTGACGTTTACCCCCTCTCTACCTACCAAAAGACTTTTTAACTTTTACTTTCTCTATAGCACACACAGCATGACTTTGCTGCTGAAAAATTTTCATGTATACGCAAAAACGAAGTCTTTGCTTACTCGTTAGGAAATGAACTTGAGTTATTGGGTTTGCAGCAAAACGATATATGTGTTCTCCTATGAGTTTATTCCAAGCTTTCGAATATGAATATATTCATCTTCAGGGATCTAGAATATTTATTAAAGGACATAGTTAAAATTGAATGATGAACAATTAATGTGTTTACTTACAACTTAGTGAGATTGGTTCGTGAAATTGATGAAAATTCTAGACTAGATACTAGATATAAAATGACAAGAACATGTTAGACGATGCATTGAAATTATTAATAAAACATTTTAAAATTATATACACTTTTGCAACTAACTAGTTGTTTAGTCGAAATTTTATAAAAAAAAAATTGAGGTTACAATTGATCAAACCATGTGCTATTTTCAAGTTCATGGCACATGCGTCTGTCATTAAGTCAGTTTGCCAAAAAAGAAGAATTTACTTTAACTGTGTGGGACTAATGAGGTCCCACTGCCAATTATTTCAAATCAAAGGGGGTTGCATAAAGCTAATGAGACTTTAATTTATATATATTTTCGAAAGGCCACGCCACGTCTTTTATTTTTGTATGACAGGAAGATACCCAATACGAGAACTACAGCAAAAAATACACTTTAATTTGGTAATTACACAAATTACCAAAAAGGAAAATTTAAAAATTTTAATGTTAATACACACTATTAACAACTAATTAAAGGCAAAATGTAATTTGGCTTAATCTGATTCTTTTTCGAAAAAAAAAAAAACAACCTCTAAAAGTGTACTAAAGTATCAGTGCAAATGGTCTTTATAGCCGTGTTGCCAGTTTTATCTTTGACGGCTAGAAGTTGAGTCATTATTGGTTTAATTCTAGGATGAAAGATTCATTAAA
This sequence comes from Psylliodes chrysocephalus, assembly GCA_927349885.1. Classification (NCBI taxonomy): domain Eukaryota; kingdom Metazoa; phylum Arthropoda; class Insecta; order Coleoptera; family Chrysomelidae; genus Psylliodes; species Psylliodes chrysocephalus. Next base: position 1,654,501 of record OV651824.1, on the reverse strand, counting down.
TTATTTTTTTTTCTATTTTTTTTTTTCGAGATTATTTTATTTTATAAATTAGCAAAAAAAATAATTTTTTAAAGAGTTATTTTATCTTTAAAATCTCTTAATTAATTTTTAAAATTTATAGATGTTCGTTGGTGGGTCGTAGAAAAAATATATTGCACTTCTACTACTACTACTATATTTATCATTTACAACTCTAATTCAGGTAGTTATTTAAAACCATAATACTCGTTAGGATTTTTGGCAGGTATTTTCAATAATAATAAATCTGCTATAAAAAGTATATTTTTCCCGTACATTAACAAAACAATTGCTGGTTATACTTGAAGACCGTCAAAATTGTCTGGAATTTATGTTTCTAGATTCTATATATGCTAAAATTATTTTTTTAATAATTTTAATGTTCCTGGAGGATATTTTTTGTTTTTTGGTTTGAATAATTTGAGAAAAGTGTAAATTTCGAATTTTGAAGAAAACTCAAAAACGGATATAAGGGAAAATATAAAATTTTAAACTTAAGCCTTATTCAGAGCTGAGGTGAACTAATTAGATTTTGGTCTGAGTCGGAATATCTGGGGGGTACTTTATAGGTCGTCGTTTTTATATTTTATGGAATATGTATTATATTCTTTAAATAAAACTTACTTCTAATATTATTTTTTATAATTTTTGTCTCATACAAAATTTTTCTAAAATGGTCCGTATTCGAGATACTTGAGAAAATGTGTAAATTTCGAATTTTGAAGGAAACTGAAAAACGGATTAAGAGAAAAACACCAACTTTTAAACTTAACCTTTATTCTCGCCTGCGGTGAAGTGATTAGAGTTTTGCTAGAGTCCGAACATCTTAGGGGTCATATTTATATTTCATGAAATATAACTTATTTACTTTTCTAGAAGAAAATTCTTCAAACAAAAGTTACTTCTATTATTCTCTAAAATTTTTGTGTTTTAAATGATTTCTCTAAAATGGACCGCAATGGAAAAATTTTAGGAGAAGTGCAAAATTTAAATTTTTCAGTATTTTCGTTGGCAATGAATATACATAAAAAATGTTTGGAGTAAGATGTATATGGAACATGTAAATATTTAGTTTTAGAAAATAACCGGAAAAAGCCTGTTATAACTAGATAGGAAAGTCATGTGTTGGACACGTCAGATTTTTTACTAAATGTTATATATTTTAGAGCAGTAAAAACCGCAATTGAACAATTATAATATACTTACCATTGAGCAAAGAATTCAGGTCCAAGAGTATAAATCGGAGTTGTCCTGTTAGTATCCAGAGAATTGAGTAGTGGGTTCTCTGTTGTATAATTCTCCATTTTGATTCACCTGCTGCAGGCGGTGAGCGAAATGTAGTCATTTCTCCCTCCTATCAATCTAAAACAATAAAAATTATTTAGTGCAAATTGATACCATTAAGTTTGTATGAATATCGTAAGATATTATCATATTGAGTAGTGGCAGATTTTTATGTTTTAAGTGAGGTTTAGAAATTCCTTTTGAAATTTCTGCCCCTATCTCTTATTTAAGCTAAATTAATTAGTACTTTAATATACCACAGAGAGATAAATTAAGAAATTTTCTGTCTGCAATATGTTTTAATTACTTAATAGTCCAGTCATACAGAAACTGTTAAATTAATAATTCGATTAAGTTTATTTGGAAATATTTATTCTGATTTAAAAGTAAAATGTTATTTTGACACTATTTATAAGGTATATTAAGGTCATATTGAATTAAGATACTATTTACAGTATGGTAATTTTTTATATCGTCAGAATACAACAGAAAATTTGCAAATTTAAAGCATTTTGATATATCATTCACATAGATATTAAATAATACTGGCCTGACAAAAATATGGTATTTATCTATGGATACAGCCTGGCGACGGCCACATAAATAATATATAATTCAGTTTAGAAGGTTTCTGTCTACACTTACTTCTTAGTCATTTTTTTTATTAAGATACTATAATCAAGTTTATTGAACAATTTAGTGAAAGCAGTGTAAATATAATTTTCATGAAATCTGTTATTTATGTTATTTAAAATCTATTCAGAGTATGCAAAGAAATTAATATCGACAGACCGTTGCTTTGTATGGTAGAACTATAAGTTCATTTTAAATTTATTTGGAGTCAAACTAGATAATTAAACTGTTTACAGTACGTTAGCGATAACGTAGACTTAAACGCATAAATAATAAAGTTTAGGGCCAGCCTTTTCACCTCTGAGTAAAGTTAAAAGCAACTTCTTGCTGATTAAATTATAGGGCAATTGTTTGTTAATCTGTTAAGTAAACTTACTTGTAACTTTACTCAGAAGTGAAAAGATCGACCCTTATATTGAAGTCTAAAATATGTTAAGGCTGCATTAAGTCAACTTATGAATGCTATGGTCAGAGCGTTCGCTAATACAATGTAATCGAAACTGTCTCGTTCTAATATTTATAATCCATGATTTTTAGAAAAGTACAAGACCAGGAGCCTGTTTTATAAAACTACTTTGCAACTTTTTACTTTGCCCTTTGCAAATTTACGAGTACAAAATATTTGTGTTAACTTTGCAAATTATTAATTTGTCATTTTCAATTTTAAAATTGCTTTTTAAATTTTACATTTTAATTTATCAAATTTCTTTTTTATGAAACATAAATTTAGTAAAATATGCAAAATGCAAAGTGAAAAGTTGCAAAATAGTTTTATGAAATATGCCCTAGGTAGTCCGTCCCTTTGTCCTGCATAGATAAAATAATAAAAGAGTTACAGTTTTATTATGGTATACTGGGAATTAACTTGCGCTTAGAAAAAACCAAATTTCAACGTTCATAATCTCATTTTCTTTGAACACCCTGCATATTAATACTTTTTTGAAAAACCCCATCTTTTAACTTTTCTTATCAACTTTTTGGAAAAGTCTAATAAGGAAATGCGACATTTGTGCCACGAGAGGTCGGCAGATAAGGTCTTTGGGAGAACTAAAAAACAATATCAAAGACGAGAAGAAATTTTAGTGCTGAGAAAATATTACATTTTGAATAACGATAGAAGTATGAATTCAAAAGGAAAGACTTGTATTTCGTGCAAAATGTTTTAATTAATAAATGCAAAGCTCTTTCGGCATCAGTGCTCATTGTCCACAAACAAGCATATCCACTTAAAGTGTGACACTTAAAGTGTCACTTGTCACCACCGTCACATGGAAACAGTCGGTTAAACAAAATTAATAAAAATGAATGTATAAATCAATTTAAATTTCAAATATTACTAATAGTAATAATTATGATTTAGCAAGTTGTGAATCTCCAGAAATATTTAATTTTGGAGCGAGGATGACTAAGAACTTGGTGGATATGCTTGTTGGTGGACAATAAGCACCGATGATGGCACCATGCCGAAAGAGTTTTGCATTTATTAATTCGAGAGGCGCTCAAATTGTGCTTTCTACCTTATCAAGACTTAGACCCACAAAGGTAACTCGTAGCGCAACAAAAACGAGAAATAATTTATCTTGTAACGAAAGAGCGAAAGCCGATAGTAGTATTAGGACGTTGAATTTTTTGGTTTGTTAAGCATTGGAATTACTTAGGTTAAACCGTGTGATGATTTTCACAAGGCTTGATTTTTAAAACCATTTTATATCGCCTTTTGATTAGGGTTTAAAAACTTGTTCGAGCAATTTATCCAACAATAATTGGCCCATTTATCCTTGGGCCTGCTCATGTAAAATATTTGGGCTCCTTACTTCTCCTATTTATATTCTATTAATAATATTGATAAAGGACAGAAGAATGAGTATTGCAACTATGTTAAAAGAAATAAATTGGCTTTCGGTTCAGAATTATGTTCAGTACAGCTGATATTTATTTATAAAATAAAAATGACATAGTACCATCTCATCAGATCTATTAGAAAAAATTCAATTTAATTAGCAATATCACAACTATAATACAAGAAGCCAATCTGACTTTCATGTAGGGCAAGCCATCACTAAAAGTTCCGAAAATACAATTTTTATTAAAAGTTTAAAAAATTTAATAGACTGTCTACAGAATTAAAAAAAAAAAAAACAATAAATGTATTCAAAAGTAACTCAAACAATACTTGATAAATAAACAGAACGGATATATTTTCTTGTGATAATACTCTTTAAACCTTTTTAAGTATTTCCCTTATAATTTATTGTTATTTTACACCTCGTTTATCCCGCATTTATTATAAATTATTTATTTTTGGGATCATGTACTTTATTTAAAAAAATTACTTGATGTTATATTAAGAGGAGTATTTACTTGGCTGTAGCGCGGAGCATGGAAGGGTTTCGTAGTACCCCCACTTTTAAAGTTTATTTTTGACTTTTTCTAAAAGAAAAAAATATGTACGTATAGGTAAAGGTTAAATCTGTGCTCCTCTGGAGACACTTTTTTAAAATTTGATTCAGTTTTTTATAAAAAAAAATACAAAACTCGACTTTTTTTACCCATTTTCTCAATTTTTTTTAGAAAAAACTAAATTGAAATTTGAAAAAGTGGTTCCAGAGGAGCATAGATTTAAGCTTTACCTACACATACATATTTTTTTCTTTTAAAAATAGTCAAAAATAAACTTTAAAAGTGGGGTACTACGAAACCCTTACATTGCAAGATTTTTCGTCTGGAAAGTGGCGCCTCTGTTAGATTTTTAAGAAATTAATATTTGTGAATGAAAACAATTTATAATATATTTTACTGATGTTTTACGAGGGATAAACAATTTTTACCTATTTGTACACCTTATTTTTTAGGTAAATCATTTCTGTAGTACTAAGATTGGCATATATATTATATGCAAGGGTTTCATAGTACACCAAGTTTACGGATTATTTTTTATTTTTACCAAAAGAAAATTTATGTAAGTACAGGTAAAGGCTAAACCCGTACCTCTCTGGAGTCACTTTAAAAATTTGAATCAGTCTCTTCTGAAAAAATCTAAGAAAAGAATTAGAAATGTTAAAAAATGCTAGAAGGGAACAATATATTTAATTTTTGTCTACAGGAGCATTTATTTTTCTTACAATAAAAATAGAAATACATTGAAAGCTTTTTCTTCTAGAGGGTGACACCAACAAAATATATATCTTTTTCTACTATTTAGTGATTTGAATTAATTTTATTTTTACATATAGTAATTTCGCTCAATTATGTTAAAATAATGTTATCATTTGTTTTTTAAAAAAATTATCCGAAATTAAAAGGTATACACTGAGATGTGAATTATAAAAATATGTTTTTGTTTAACTTTAATATCGCACGGTTTTTTTTTTTTGTTTAATGAATATCTCTTCGAGTTAACAATAATTATTAATTCCAGCATGTTAACAACTCTTCAATCCGTTAAAGTATTGTAAATCATTTTTCTTGCATTCACACATGGCTTTGATCTGTCGCACTCTTTGAGGCGTGTTGCAAGAGAAGATTTTCTAAAATATAAGCCAATGTCTATGGATGAGAAAAAAACGATTGTGTCAAATTGCTGATTGTGCAATGTGGCACAATAAAAGACGAAAACTAGCTTTAAAATTTGTAAAAAATCTAAAATCTTTTATTTATTGCTAAAGCCACCCGATATGGTATAGGCCATAAATTCAGAGCAAAATAAGATTTGGAAATTTATTTCCAAGAAAAAGTTTTTCAATGTGGACATTTTATTAAATCCGAATTTGATTATGTTGCTGCAAATCTGGATGGAATTAAAAAAAAAACAATTTCTATGATAGAGTTGAAATGTCCATATGGAGCTAGAGTTCTGAATGTAGAAGAAAAAATATGCAGTAAAAAAATAACTTTTAGGAAAAAGGACAATACCATTAAGAAGAACCACTATTGGTATTTTCAAATTCAGGGCTAGCTGTACGTAACACAAATGGATTTTTGCATTTTGTGCTTTTGGACTTCTGCAGGAATAAAAGTGGAGAAAATTCCTCATAATGGCAGCTTTTGGGAAGAAAAGATACAAAATAAAATTCAAAATTTTTATATGCAATATGCCTTGTCGGAACTTGTTGACAGCGGAGCTAATATAGACAGAAAAGTACGACACAGAATACTAAATAATTCGTGAGAAATTTGGTTTTTTATTAATATAACGCAAGGAATCTTAAATTATTTTGAATATGTTTATTAATTTAAGAATTACATTTTATTTATTTCTAAAAATGATAATAGGCGATCCATTTAAGATATAATTAATGTCTTATTATTATATTACGCTTTTTTAAATTTAGGATTTTACCAGTGTCAGTGGCAATTGATGATATATAATTATTATTATACCCAATGTTTTAAAAGGCTACACCAACTAGTGAACCACGTTTTTAAGTCCCCAAATAATAATTTCAAGAATTTGATTCCAATAAGAAGTTTTACTATACAGGGTTTTGTGCCAAAACCAAGTCATTTATTGATATTGTAAAACGCATATGAATCTTTAAAACGTAATTATTTATAACTTTAATAACTTCATACGGTCAAAAATTTTAGCAAACTTATTTAATTTTAAATATAAATTGATTTTCATTTTAACTTAGAAATTTTCGAAAAGTTCACTATACATTTTGGTTGTTGCAACTTTATTGCGCTTAAGTAGCGTTCAGATTAAAATATGAATTGATTTAAGGAGCTTAACTGAAAAACGGGAACTAATGCTTCCATTCCAAAAAAAGTATTATGGTCAATAAAAGGAATTTTAAACTGTGATATCTTCAAGTTCTTATTTAAAACCTTTAAATATTAATATTATCATTAAACAAGATTTATCTTTGCAAATTGATACAAATATCGAACCTAAGTTTGTTGACATAAACATTATTTTCATAATACAAATAAATATATCTCTGTTAAAGAATGGTCATAATTTATTTAATATATTCATTTAAACATGTTTTTGTTTTTTGTCTAGATGATATTGAATACTAACTTTTTCTATATAACTTCTTATATCCGACATTGTGAGATAAAAAAAACAGACAATTAATTAAGAGCGTACTTATAATTTTTCGGGTATAGGAGTTCCAATGTTATATTGTTTCCCAAATTATGAAAATACTAAAAAATTTAAAAAGCCAATTAAAGATTGTGTTAATATCTACTGAAGAACTTGCTTGACAACATCGTGTTTCTTTTTTGGAAACAGAGAACAGTCAAAAATTATGAAAATAACAACATATTTTTATTTCAAAAAAATAATAGGTCAGTTTTTTCTTGTTTATGTAAATCGTGTCATTTTCAAGGCAATAAATCAGAAGAAAACTCACCGAAAACCGATTTCAAAAAGGTCTTTTAGTTTTTTTTTAGAAAATGGAAACAGAAAAAAACGTTTTTTAATCGAGTTACAATTCTTTAATAATTTCGCTGTTTCTCTTCGACGATATCCGGTCTCCCTCTTGTTTAAAATCGATAACTATAAACGGATTAAGGTATTTTGTACCTGTTAAAAAATTTAAGAAATATTTTGAAGAATATAATTTTTTATAAAAAATAGTAAACTTTAATAAACATATACAATATTCTAAAGATAAATCACATTTTTGTGATTATACAAATTTTTTATTTATTTTTCCAATATAATAGGGATTGCCCTCTAAAGTATATATAGTGGCTCGCAAACAGTCTGCTTTTTTATGGAAAACTTTTTCTTGTTACTTTTTTCAGAAAATGTCATTCCTGATTAAACTTGATGTTTAATTAAACCTAAAACTTTATTTATTTAAATTTCTGTACCATAAATATAAATTTGGCTGCGCAGTGAACTAGGTACTCTTCTAGAAACCGAACCCACATTTTTACATATAAAATTAATTTAAAAAAATGTATATAACCCCATATAGTAGTTTTTAGTTAATACAATTAATATAGTTTATTAATGTTCAGCGATAATTGTTTAACACGGTGTCTAATTTAAAGGATTCTTTTTTTGCTGGAAAGAGGGTACTTCATGGGTGGCCCTATATTTGGTCAAAATCTAATAATTAGGTCCATGAGAAAATCCTCAAACTCTTCATTTTTTATGTATGTTTGTCCGATTTCTATGATTCTTTTTTTTTTGTTAGATATATAAATATAGTATATTATGTACCAACGGACTAAACTTTCACTTTTAATCCCGCCTTTTTGTCGTAAAAGTCTTTTTAAGATGTTTACTAGTGACGTTCGTACCGGGTTTGAACTGAATATTTTTGCAGAAAAATAAGGTACGCCACTGCTTTTTCTAAAAACCAAAATTATCTTTAAAATCCTTATTTATTTTGGAGCAAATTTGGTTTATAGATGTACTTTCGTACGACGCAAACCTTTTCGCGTAAGAAAATAAAAACCAAAAATTTTTTTTTAAGTTTATTGAAACTGCGTTTGATATTTTGTTGTATCGGCACTCAATTAATAAATACCCTTTATTAATTGATATTACCTTATTCGAAACAATCGTCTATTTTTTCGTTATTTGTATATTAGTTTTATTTTGCCCATCTTTCACAACTCTATGCTTCTAAATGTAATTTAATCTAACAAAAGCTATTCACTAAATTAAAATATAAAAATAATGTAAAACCGTTTAATAAATCGAACTGCGTTATAATAATATCTCACAATGCAGCAAGAAAAACAAATTCGATTCTGGTTTCCCTAATTTAGGTAACTCTGAGTCACTCAATAACTGATAAACGTCGGCAGCGGGGTAGAATTTTTCGGTTCCTTTGTCTAAACATCGCGCGTTAGAGTTTAGAATTATGTATCCCTCGTATCTACATGCAATTGTTAAAATTATGAATGAATGCGGATTTTGTTTAGTCTCGGAAGTAAGTTTGTAGTATTTAGGCTCCACCCTCAAGTTGTAATTTTTATACTTACTAAACTACCGTTGCCCCGCAGGTCTTTCAGTTTGTAATGTAAATTTTCCTCTTAATACTATTTACTATGTTTAAATTATTAATAATTTTGCGAAGATAGGTTATAGCAACTAATAGCCACAAAACTATTTTTGTATTAAAGTAGATTCATAGAGAGCAATGTAATTTAAAAAGGCCTTCTTTCAACATACAAATAAATGACAACTTTATAATTAAAATGAAAAACACAACAAAATACCTTGGTATTATAATTGATCAAAATTTGAAATGGGTTGATCCCATTACGTCATTAAAATCCCAAGGTAAGAAGATTCATTTTTAAATTTTATGAATTGAGGAAATTTACGACCAGGAGATTACTAATTATTATTTACAATTCGCTGGTTGAATATGTAATCAAAAATCGTATAATTAAAATTATCTACAAAAAACCAGCATACCTCTTTTATATAATAAAAAAGTGCTTTACACAAGAACATTATATTGGGGTCTTTAAATACATTAGAGGACTATCTTAAAGAAATCTGTTTAAATAATGACAGAAGTAAATTAACGAATACGAACATATTTTTATAGGCCGCCAATATTTTTAAAGGCCGTTAAATATAAAGGAATTGTTACAGAATAGACCCCTTAATCTGTCTTGTTGTATCTTTATTTATGAAAAGCCTGAATTGAGATAAACTACAAATTAATTGCCATAAATATCAAAAGTAGCATACATTTTTAAATAATTTGACATTTAAGAGCTATTCATACATCTCAGTTGACATCTTCATACTTGACAGGCACAGCCAAGCATTATTCTGATTTTTGCCAAATAGAGTGGCTGGTTAATTATTCTATGGAGTTGCGACAGAGAGCTAGTAAATTATTTGATGAACGTGTTTTTGAGGCTAGATGCAAAATAGTAGTACGCTCAAGTTAGCACCATCATAAAAAAGTCATTTTTAAGAAACTGCTTTTATATTTTTCATAAATTGGCAGACTTGGCGACTAATTTCGAATAAAAATAGCCTTCAAAATGTCTATAGTTGCAAGTATAAAGGTCGCAACTTGCCTTAGAAATTTCGCCTTTACCATCAACAGCTGTTGTTTGACAGGTCGTTAGAGAATGTTTGCAATTTATGGAATGTAAAGAATATTAGAAATGTTGACGTTAGAAATAATTGGAATTCCTAAAATTGTCATACAAGAAATGCATGGGCGGATTTTAAAAAAATTGATATTAAAGTAGTTAGGATGAACCGAAAATTCTGAAAATCAATAGGGTTCTAAGTTAGAAGTAGTTATTCAAGAAAAGCAAAACTACAAGTCAATCAGAGCTTTCGTTCTAGAATTATCGTGCCGGCATACATGCACACAGACGACCAGATTTTTTTTTGCATTTTTCAGCTGTCAACCTTTTTTGGTTATTTTAATAGAAGTATAAATGTTTGGGGACTGAAATACATTTGATTATAAGAGATACGAAGACTATTTAAAAAAAAACTTTTTCTTAGAACAAGTGAAGCTCGAGTTTTTAAGTACTTGAAGTAGTCGTTTGCAAAGTTCTTGCTATGTATACAGAACATGAAACAGAAGTCAGTTTTTCAAAAAAGGTGTAAAAAGTGCACATTAGATATTGGCATCGCAACATCTTCCAGCAGTTAATTACGTTAATGGTCTTAAAAAAAATTGATATCAAATAACTTTTGCAAGGTATTGATATAAGTTTCGTCTGTTTACGATGAAGTTCTAGAATGCTCTTAATTCAAACGATAATGCTGATACAAATCTGCTTAATGATTTAATTATTACCAGAATTGAAAAAGCATTACTAAGCGAGGTAAATCACCAAATACGAAAGAAGTTATCAACAAATGATGAACAACTGTTTAAACTACATTTGAAGCTGAGACAGAATAACACTTAATACAACGAAATCAACCTTACAGTTATCCAATGAGAGAGAAAAGAGATAATTCAACAGAATCCAAACAAAACATCTCGGGACTCCAAAGACAAATTTGAAACAGATTGTAATTTATCTCTTAAGGAGGTCCTTTCGCCACCAATGTTAAATAAAAAATATTAGATTATGACTAAAATTATTTTTTTTCTAATAGTAGATGTCCTTATTTATCTAATAGTGAATTTTTAACTATACCTTACCGTGCAAATTTTTGAGAATTTTTTTTTTAAATGTGTGTGTTTGTACAGTGTCTTATGAGAAAGTAAGACTTCAACAACAATTTTCTAATTAAAGTTAATTTTACTATTATTTATTGATTAGATGGAGTAGAAAAAAACTAAAAATAAGGTTTTTGAAATATTTAGGTTTTGTTTTTTACCGTGCAAATTTTTGAGAATTTTTTTTTTAAATATGTGTGTTTGTACAGTGTCTTATGTGAAAGTAAACTTCAACAACAATTTTCGAATTAAAGTTAATTTTACTATTATTTATTGATTAGATGGAGTAGAAAAAAACTAAAAATAAGGTTTTTGAAATATTTAGGTTTTGTTTTTTACAATAAAATATATAGGTTACCGTGGAATTTATTGAGTAATTATTATTAAAAAATCACAAAAAATTTTCAACTAGGTTACTTGAAATTTTTTTGTGATTTTTTAATATTAATTTCTCAATAAGTGCCATGGTTCACTATATATATTTTATTGTATAAAACAAAATCTAAATATTTCAAAAACCTTATTTTTAGTTTTTTTCTACTCCCTCTAATCAATAAATAATAGTATAATTCGAGAATTGTTGTTGAGGACTTACTTTCTCGTGAGGCACTGTACAAATACTCACATTAAAAAAAAAAAAATCTCAAAAATTTGCAAGGTAAGGTATAGTAAAAAGTTCAGTATTAGATAAATAAGGACCTCAACTATTAGAAAAAAATTAATTTTAGTCATAATCTAATAACTTTTTTTTAACATTTGAGGCGAGAGGTGTGGCGAACGGACCTCCTTAAATTGGCTACTCACGAAAACAAGCTTACTAGCCAAAAGAGAAAATTTCAGTGTTACCCCACATACAATACCTACAGAAGAAATCATTGCCAATATAGAAGCCGGATTTGAAAACCTACCACCTGATGTCAAAGAAGAGGTACGCAGTGAAGCTGCAACAATTCTACGAAAAGACAAACCACCACGTAATATTTCAAGAGGCGAAAAATCAGCTGCAAGAAACAGAGCGTTAAAGATTTGTGAATCAAGACACACCAATAATGACACCTGACAACAGTGATACAAGTAAACGGATACAGCAAAAAAGGCATAATCCGTGCTACGCGCCCAAGAGAGAAAGATACCAAGTCTAGTAAAGAACAAAACCAAGGAACTGCCTATATACCTTACGTAGAAGGTGACACTTACCGAATTGGGAAAATCCTAAAGAAAAAGAACGTCAGTACTTTCTACAAACCAACAAGGAAAATAGGGAAATATCTTAAAACACCAAAACCCCAATAGTCCCCTTCACATCAGGAGGAGTTTTCAGAATTCCATGCACTTGTGAAAAGGTATACATAGGACAAACAAAGGGAAGCATTGGTACACGAATAACAGAACACAAAGTTGTCGTTTAAGACAAACCAAAAAGTCTGCAGTCGCCCGAAGCGGTTTATGACTTCCTACTGTATGTCAGCACATTCATAGCGCTGAAACACGGTAGAAAATCTGAATATCATGCCCGCTCTAGTAACTTTAAACCATACGTGAATTGTGTGCTGCAGTCCAGGAGGAATTCATGAGCGTACAAAGGCGTAAAAGCAGATGAAATGATACCTGCTGATAAAATTGTAATTATTTTTAAATATCAGAGTTGAATAGTTTTGTTATTATTTTGTAGTCTGGTTCACAAGTAAAAAATGGAGTTAATTCTTGCTACTGCTATTCTATATATTGAGTTGTTTTTACAATATGTCTGATTATTAGAAAGTATTTTAAATACATTAACTTTATTTTTTTAATATATTGGTTTTCTCTTGATCAAATGAAAAACTAACAGAATATATTGTTTTTATTATAATAATATATTTTGTCAAATATAAACGGTCTTTACATGTATTAAGAAAATAAATTTATTTTTTAGCATTTAGCACATTACTGTTAATATTGTTTAGTAGTGAGTGGTTTTATTTTTTTTAAATTCTTCCTGAGTGAATCCGATTTCTTGTTTTTGTTCCTGCAGATGTATGTTTTCTTCGACTGATTGCTGTTGGTTTTACTTTCATTTTCCTACTTCTTCTAAACGTCATTTTATTAAGTATTAAATCGACATCTTGATTTGACGTATCGATTTTTTTAAGTGATTGGTGAGTGTATTCATTGATTTTAAACTACCAGAACTTGGTTTTTGCTTAAACGTTTCCACTAATCTGTTAACTTCTTTTTTTAAATTTAACAGTGACGCTTGATACTGAACATCAAATTGTTGGGTGTTTATATCATTCACCAAATTCTCAAAAGGAGGATTCTTATTGCTTGAAATAGTGAAATACGTATTCTGTTTACTAAAATTGGCCACAGTCTGCTCATGTTCGTTCAAACTAGAATTTGTCATACTTTCATAAAATCTTTCATCTACTTTTCCCAAACTAGCTTAGCAAACATAATTCGATCTTTAGTGTCTATCTTTGGTAAGTTTTGGAAGACAAAATTATGCTGATTTTCAATAGCGTAAAGATGTTTGCAGAATGTTCCACTTTTTCCTGCGACACAATCACAAAACGCTGCATCGATGTTTATTTTAAAAAACACTTTATCATCTTTACTTGACGAAACATTGAATTCATGCGAATTAAGTCGAATCACTTTTAACGTGTCTTCTTTTTTGTAAAATCAGAATAAAGATTGAGTTTGTTTTGCCTCATGTTAGCAAAATCCAGTAGCCGGCGATGATGGTACTTTTTAAAAATTGTCGTTATAAAGTCAATAAGTGCACACACACATTGAACACACGGCATCTTTGTAGTATAACTTCTTTCAGTATTCTAATTGAAGCTTCGGTATAATTATTGGTATTCTGGCCACGAGTAATAACATCAGATCTGTAAGCTATACACTATTTTTTTTTTCCAAATTTCATTTAAATGAAAGTATAGTTTTTCATTTTCTTCTACAAAATTATTTTTCAATAAATCATTAAATAGAGTTTCGGCTTCAGTAGGTGTAATTGCATACAACAAATTACGAAATTCTAACATAATGTGTTGTCTTTTTGCTTTATCAATACCGTGACGTCCATCGCAGAGCCAACGCCAAAAAGCTTGTGAGACATAAAAAGCACAAAGCAATAATCGAGATTCTGGAAAAACAGCTTGAAGTGAATTCCTTTGAGCTTGGCTGTCATCCGTCATAATAATACTGTGTTCGAATTTTTTTTCGAAACCGTCTTTTTCAAGTGCCCCTTTGATAGCTGAGAATGCTAAAGTATAGTTAGCTTCCGACTGTTCAGTGTGCAATACACAAGCTGTAGGAATAGCACACACTTTATGAACCGTAAAACAAAATGTTACATTTGTATTTGTCTGGTCACATGAACTACTTGTATCCACAAACACAATTTTATCTGAAAGTCCCTTAAGAAAAGCTCGTTTCATAATTGGTGTTATAATCACTATTATCCTAGGATTTTCCTTGAATGTAACAACAAAATCTTCCTCTTCTAATTTATTTTTTCTTTGCATAATCACTTCATTTATATTTTGTTCTGCTCTGTCACCATATCTTGAAGTTCTCCATTTTTGAAATAGTATACATAATTATCAATTGGATTCAAATGACCATTTGCTAAGTATGTAAAAATATCTGCCCCGTATTTTTCTATCAGTTGCATTTCATGATATGTTTTTGCAGCACTCGGTGTCATACCAGATTCAAAATAAGTCTGAAAATTACGTTCAATATTAGGCTCACAACGTAGATAACTAAATGCCTCAGCTAAAATATACATTTATTATAATATTGAGTCCCCTTTTTAAATTTTCGTCATTTCTCTGTGTAAACCTATTTATTTTCTTTGCACGAAAGTCTATCTTAGCGGTACATAACTTATTGAGACTCCTATCTTCAGTTTCTTTGGCCGTTTTGTTGTGCGATGAATGCTGACATACAACTGTTTTTCGAAAGGCTAATCGTTTTATTTTAGGGTAAGTATACCTTACAATCCAATTTTGTTCAAGTGAGCAGCGAAAATTTCATTAACTACTCATCACTAAACTTGTTATAATCGTTTTTATAACTGTCTTTTAACTTGCAAATAATATCCAAATGAAAAATGTCCCGTGTTTCGTACTGAAACTTAAAAATTATGTGGTCACAAACTTCTTGAAGAAAATCACTCAAGTCTTGCTCGGAAAGAATAATTTTTGTAAAATTTTCTTAAACAACAAAATGCTAATGCTTTTTTTTAGGTTATAAGTAGTGATGGCAACACGTTACAACTAAATGGAACACGCAGCCAGGCGGTAAAGTAAACATTTCAAAGTTTCGTGCGGATCGGCTTTTGTGTTGCCATGCGGTATGAATTCCACCTATAGGAAGAGCAGAAGCCTACTTAAAATCATACTAGGTGACAACACATGTAGTAATTATAGGGTTCACACGCGCGTACTGGTTTATAAATCCCTACGTGATTTCTGCGCTAGCACGAGGTAGTATTTTTAAAGAATTTTAGAAAAAATATGCATTTAATTCCTCCTGCATTTTAACACCTTAGCCTGCTGACATACAGTATGAATTCATAAAGCGCGTCGCGCAACATACATTATCAGACGGAGAATACAACGTCCTTTTCCAAAACACCAACCTATTAGCAACATCAAGACATTACTCGACCAGATTGTACTTGGAGGCTATATAAATAAACCAATAACAAAAGATCTTCGATAGAAAGGAAGAAAAAAACATTCCCTAGGATCTGACACACATCATTAAAAAGCGCGATACCAGTTACGCCCAAAAAAGAACGCGCAGGTACTCATATAAATACTACGCCACTTAAGATGGATGCCGCAGTTGCAGGTGAAACGTTTGGTAGTAATAACCAAGAAAGACCTCGGCATAATAGCCCAAAAATGAACAATTACGTTGACGTTTTTTATTTTGACAGTACTTATCGAGTTTTCCAAAAACTACATATTTGTTCAGTTTTTGTAATAAAGTAATGAAGTTTATAATAAATAATTGGTCTTTACGTATTTATTTCCATTTAGTATTAATTACTGTTATATTTCAATTTTTTTAATTGAACATTAAGCATCATAAGAAAAATGCACTGCAGAAAATCCTTCATTTTGTAGTTATCGAATTAAAAAAAAAACGGACCGTAATTATTGACCGTTGACCATTCATTAAACAGTTTTAACTAACATTTTTCGACTGTTCTAAATGACCCTGACCGATCAGATTATTATAGTCATATCTAGCCGGTTGGTTTTATTTTTTCCTAGTTGTATTCAACCGGTCCGACTGCTCACTTAACGTAAGACTACATATTTATGTAAACGTAAACGTAAAGAATATTTGAATACGCTTGCATACTGTCAATTTTCCTCTTTACGTTTATGGTATCACTTCAACTCTTTAACTATTTCGCGTTAAACGCGTAACACCCTCTGTATAAAAGAAAACGTTTCTCCATGTACCGCACTGGATTTAAAGACAAACCCTTACGTGAAATTGTTGCGAGGATAGGGGAAAAATGTGGCCTTTCTTCACTTTGAAGCGTTTATTCCCTTTCCGTTTTCTATTTAGTTTATTGGATAGGTTCACCGATTTTCTCATTAACCTTTTTGACTTTGTCTAATAGTACAATCGAAGGATGTTTTCGACGACTTATCCTAGTACAAATCCAGCCCCAGACAATATAATGCGCTCAGTTTAGTTTAATGAGCTGCAAAGAAAACGGGCATTAGGCACAAGGGATCAAAACATTAATGGGGACGCGTTTGAAAAAATTAATGGAGACAGGTTTTAGTACCTACTGTAAAAAGTTTGTTACTCTTTCTAAGCTTTGGATTGATAGGACGATAGATTAGGTGGCGGAGAGACAGCAAATTCTGCTCGTATAAAGGCGCTGTAAGCTTTTGATCACCCGACTAGCCGTATCTTGCTAAATGTAGGAGTTTATAACTGAATATCGCAATAAAATGGAAGTTAATACTGTTTGGTCTATGTTACCAGCTGTATGTTATTTTAGTAGTAAAATAAAAAAAATTTTTAGAGGGGCAAATTAATTGATTAAATACTTTATGTCCACTTTATCGAGGATTTATAAATATATTAAGAGAAAATTTTTGTAATAATTGATTATCGTAAATGTAAAGAATAAGGCTGTTACGTCCAAATATGATCGACCACTTGTAGTATGATATCTTGCACCAACAACGAATCAAATTCTAATATATTTTATTAAACTACTAGACCAATTTTGTTTATAAAAGGCGAATTGTAAGCGTGCTCGTTGTTATCCACATTGTTGCCAAATTATTACAGGATAGTGTGTGTGGTTATAATTTAAAATGTACTTAACAAAATGCTTTAAAACTCAAAACAGGTTTTAAAATTACATTATTATAGTTAGTATATTTGAATTCTTAATGCCAGGTATTTTCAGTTTAATGTATTTTCCTGGTTATGAACGTGATTTATAGGAAAGTACGCAATTTACCTATGAGTATGACAACAGTTTAAAGCAAGAATCGTACTCATACATGCTCTGATTCGTTCATAACGCAGGTGCTCACGAAGGAATCTTCACTCAATTTAGTAGGACATTTCGCTCTGTCTAATGCAGCAGCCAAGACGACAGCTCTACTGTCTCGTTTAACGACTTTATCTCTCTCCATGTAAGATTTTTACTTTCCTAAAACAGAGAAGACATCCATTCTTTACTTGTACTATAGCATGCTGTGATTGTACCAAGACCTTCAATTTATATATTCCCAGTTCAAATAACTCCCAATGAATAGGCCAAGGTATTTTATTTGTGTTTCAGATTGGAGCGCAAGGGAATTTTCATTTATATAATTATCAACGTGATTATTTAGAGAGATAACTAATGTTGCAGCTGAAAGGTATGTAACTGGGTTTGTCTAATTTCACAGTAACTACTTTGTTGTCTAGTCAAGTAAGTCAGCCATCCTTTTTGAGTTCATCCTAACCATTTGTTTCGTAGAAGATTGCACTATTATCGGAAAATAGTTTGATGGAGAAAATTTGTTCTATGAAATTCTGTAGCATCGCTGAGTCAAGTGCATTAGGATTAAGAGAGATTGTATCAAACAATAAAGACATTTTATATTTTTAATTATAAACTGGTCAAAGACACAGCATTGTAATCAACCCTTCTACATCACATTTCTCTTAAAATGGTATTTCATACGTATCGAATTATT
>OV651824.1:1584904-1635721 GCA_927349885.1 Psylliodes chrysocephalus | reverse complement strand
CGAGCACTAAAATGGTAGTTTCCTCTTTTTCTAGTAACTTTTCTTCATTTAAGCCATTCTATTAATTTTAAGGAATTATATTCATATGTAAAACATTTTTTTTTCTTTGAAACGACTGTCCTTGCTTCTGTCTTTTAAAAAATATGAGCTTAAGTCGAAAAAGGATTGGGATAGTGTTAAAATTATTAAAAATCTGATGTGTCCAACACATGACTTTCCTATCTAGTTATTATAGGCTTTTTCCGGTTATTTTGTACAACCTATTGCAGCATCTCTATACATGTTTAGAGGATAAACTAAATATATACATTGTCCACATACATCTACCTCGAAACATTTTTCTATAGATATTCATTGAAAACGAAAATACTGAAAAATGTAAATTTCCTACAATTTTTTCATTACGGTCCATTTTAGGAAAATCATGTACAAACAAACATTATAGAGATCGATATCGCAAACAACTTTTAGTTCAACAATTTTCATAAAAATCAGAATTTTGCACATTTTGTCAAATTTCTCGAATACGGACCATTTCAGGAAATTTTGACATAAAACAAAAATTATAGATAATAATATTAGAAGTAACTTTTATTTAAACAATTTTCTTTTCCAAACATAAATAACAGATATATTCCATAAAATATAAAAACGGCCTCCCATAAAGTACCCCCCCAGATGTTCCGACTTTGTCCAAAATCTAATCATTTCACGTCAGGCCGAAATAAACATTTAAGTTTAAAATTTAATATTTTTTTCTTTATCCGTTTTTGAGTTTTCTTCAAAATTCGAAATTTACACATTTACTCAAATATCTCGAATACGGTCCATTTTAGAGAAATTATGTATAAAATAAAAATTATAGAGAATTATATTACAAACAACTTTTATTTGAACAATTTTTATAAAAAATTTTTTTTTTTAGATTTTGTCAAATTTCTCGAATACGGACCATTTTAGGAAAATTTTGTATAGAATAAAAATTATAGATAATTATATAAAAAGTAACTTTTATATATATATAAAAATGACCACCCATAAAGTTCCCCTCCCAGATGTTCTGACTCTGCCCAAAATCAAATCAGTTCATAAGATGCTTAAGTTTAAAATTTGGTGTTTTTCTATGTCTCGGTTCATGAGGTATGCGACCTCACACACACACACACACACACACACACACACACACACACACACACACACACACACACACACACACACACACACACACACACACACACACACACACACACACACACACACACACACACACACACACACACACACACACACACACACACACACACACACACACACACACACACACACACACACACACACACACACACACACACACACACACACACACACACACACACACACACACACACACACACACACACACACACACACACACACACACACACACACACACACACACACACACACACACACACACACACACACACACACACACACACACACACACACACACACACACACACACACACACACACACACACACACACACACACACACACACACACACACACACACACACACACACACACACACACACACACACACACACACACACACACACACACACACACACACACACACACACACACACACACACACACACACACACACACACACACACACACACACACACACACACACACACACACACACACACACACACACACACACACACACACACACACACACACACACACACACACACACACACACACACACACACACACACACACACACACACACACACACACACACACACACACACACACACACACACACACACACACACACACACACACACACACACACACACACACACACACACACACACACACACACACACACACACACACACACACACACACACACACAAAACGGATTCAGGGGACCTCAAAACGTAAAAATCCGTCGAAAACTCGAGGTCGAAAAAAATCATGATTCCTATACTTTCCTTATATCTGTATACAGATAGGAAAGTAAAAAGGAAATATAGCTATGAATATTAAAAATTAAACCTGTTTACTGTCTTAGGAGTAATTCCACATACATTGAGCACAAGATCCAGTGAAGCACCTGGCATTGAGTGAGGATGACTAACCTATTTTTTTAACCGTAGCAGTTAAGGTTGAGCCCAATTTTATTTCTTGCTTTATTTGTAATAATTTTTGAAAAATACAACAAAATAAACTTTAATAATTTAAATTTTATTGGCAATCACCCGTGATCAGCTGTGAAGCGACAGACTGTCGTTTGGAAAAGCGCCGTTGCCAGTTTTAAACTCAGTTAGTTATGAGTTCATTAGCTAACGAGATATTTTACCAATCGTTCTTGCAACCGGCTGTTAGAGTTTTATACATAATATTTACTTAATATATAACTCAATATCCAAGTCTCAAGTACCTTGTTTCAACTTAATTCAAAATTGAAAATTCCGTCCCCCTATTTAAATTTTTTTTCTCTCCTTTTTTAGCTGACCCTCGATTCTTAGTAATTTTCAAGCATTTATCTCCCTACCTATATATCATATTTTTTCTTTCATATTCGTTTCGTACCTGTTTTAATTTAATTTTAATCACACTTTTAATTTTACATACTATCCTATTTTTTCTTTCATCATCTGTCTGTTTCAATTATATTCTAATTTTATTTTTATTTTTAATTTTTCTTTATGTGTCTTGCTTACTTTTTCTTGAATTTTTCAATTTTTGTTTTTTTGTTAGTTCCTTTGCTGATACTTATTTCCCTTTTAACATTTTTAAAATGTATTTCTTCATTAACTACATTTTCTTATATTTCTATTTTAACTGTTTTAGTTTTATCTTTCTATTTTTTGTTTGTATATTTGTTTCTTCTTCATTTATTTATATACTTTACTTTTCCTTTTTTTTATTTTCAGTGATATTGCAAGTTTCTAATTCTTTCTCTATTTTCTTCCTCCAGTCTCATCTAGTTTCTTTGCATTTTTATCTTTCTATTCATTTTCATAAAACTTCTTGCTTAGTTCATCCATTTTTCTGATAATCTCTTATTTATCTTTCTTCCTGTTTATATTATTGCTCGTTTATGTTCTTTCATTCTCATCATTAATATCTGAAACATGAAAAATTAAAGTAGAATTTTTCAATGTACATTTTTTTATTTTTGTTCAAAATAATGTTGACCAGAATTTTTCGCTATTCGCAAACTGGTTAGTTAATCTTTTTGACAGGTATATGCCTATTAAGACTACTAAAACAACTGAAGGAAACGATGAGCGGGCGGCGGTGCACACGCACAATTTACTATTTAATAATTAAATTAAAATTAAAATCTATGAGATTAGCTATAAAATTGATTATACGTATATCTTAGAACGTCTAAGATAGTTTCTGTAAAATGAAAATCAGATAGTTCTACAGCTCTACAGCACTTATGCACCAGCCACCACTGACTGCATCCTTTTTATACTCTACTTAACTATCTGCTCATCTTTCCTTCGTCTTTGTTTTTTCGTACTATATCTCTGCTTCTTTTGCTTTACATACGGTTTGTATGGTCTGAGCACTCTAAGGAACTGTACAATTTTATCAGGTTCATAAATTTCAATGGAAGTTTTTGCAACCGACAGTTATCAATAACAAAAATATTTATTTGTCGTTAATATAGTTTTAATAGTGTTTAAAAGCATTTTTATTTACATTATTAATCATTCATAAACTTTAATTATACTGTACTGTTCCTTTAATAGAAAATAACACAGAACCAAAAATAACCAACAAGCGAATCGTCTCTCCTTATTAATAACCATTATACTCGTATAATAGTCCTTTGCTACTTCCAAGTTAAAAGGTTAAAATTATAAACTTTATGATATTCTCTTTTGTGAACACAGTCATAAAAGTTTTCAAGTATTTACAACTTCCTTTTGTTATGGGGTTGCTTTTTAATTTTATCAAATTGTTATTCAACAAGTTACGAAATATTCCAATAAATGTAATTTTTTTTCTGTGGCTTTCAAGTCTTCGTTTTGTTTGTAAACATCCCAGCATTGAAGCTTTGATATTTATTTTCAAGGAATAAAAGCAATAAAGTAGATATAGGGTTTTTCCTCAATTTGCTCTGTTTCAGAGTTATAAGAAAATATTGTTTTAGACCTATATATTATTTTAAAATGGTAGTTTGTATAGCAGCTACCTATTAAATAAAGATAATTGATAACGAAAAGTCTACCTTTGAAAGGCAAAATAGGTGTAAATCTATTCATTTCTGTCCATTAGCGCTTCCAGCACGGTAAGTTGCATTTGTGTGGTAGGTATTATATGTAAAAGTAATCACTTTGATTGGTTGGATTGTTGCATATATGTAGCTATTCCCTTTGGAATAAGAATTTCCTTTGATTTTTAAAAGTCGATTGGAAACGTTCGTTCTACCATTAAGATGTTTAGGATTCTTAACATGTTTCAAGGCTGTAGTTAATAAATGTTTTCAAGGTTTCTGGTAATAAACCATCTAGCCCTGCAGCTTTATCCTCTTTTAACTTAGCATCTATTGTTTCTCTGCTCATCTGAAATAGGTATCTAGTAGTTTTTGTCTTTCTTTCTGTTGTAACTTAAAATTAAGTTGTATCGTTTTTTAATTTCTTTGTAACGATTCTGCGACCATTTCCCTAGATGTGGTTCTCTAGTTCCTCGCGTAGAGACCCTCTGTGTTCTTTATTGGATGTTCTTATCTTTTTTTGTACTCCTGTTTTGTGTTTCTTAAGAATTCATCCAATACCTCTACTTTTCTGTCACCTCTTTCTCTCCTGCTTCTTTTTCGCAGCAGTGCCCTTCTTGCTTCGTTACAGTATCTTCATGCTATCTTTATTCCACCATTATGATTGACTCTTTGTTTTTCTCCTGGTTCCAATTATGCATTTGTCTTACATTTCTTTTAGTTTTCAAATTCTTCCATATCCTCTTGCAATTATTTCTCCAGTTTCACCTTGTTTATCTTCCTTCCGGTACATTCCATGTTCCCACTTCTTTTTTTTTCTATGTTTACCTTAAAATAAATGAACTTGTGCAAGCTGAAAGACTACTCTTCCGAGACTTTTCAGTTTTTGTTTTCGTTTTTTCTTGCAATTTTATTAGTGGAAAAGGATACATCTATATATGATGTGTGTCTTCTTACAACTGTTGATGCTTTCCCAATTTATAAACTACTAGGTCTTGTCTTTGGCTTTTATCCATTTCTCACAGTACAGACCCCTTTTATCCGTGATTGGTGCTAACCACATTGGCGAAATTGCATTTATATCTCCCACAATCAGAACCACTTTTGTCTGTTCAATGTTCTCGACAATTTGGTCTACTTTTGTCCTGTATTCAACAAATGTGATGTTTGGTGAGATGTAGCATCCCAATATGACGAATTTTTTAAAGTTCACCCTTAGAAAACCTGCCATCTTTTTGTTCCAAATTCTAATCCCCACATCTTTGTTCTGGTCTGGTACGCACGTATGTTTGGTTGCTTTGCTTTTATTTGGTTCCAGTATGTCTAATTTCTCTCTTATATTTTGCTTTGCGTCTATCACGTCATGTACTGCACGTGCTCTACCCGCCATTTATTTGTAAGATTGTCATTTTCTTAGAATGTTTATATGTTGTATATTTAAGTACAATACAGACTTATTGGGGCTTAGGTACTGTGGGGAAATCCATCCTCCTTTTATTAGATATACGGATGGTTGTTTCGGATGGTTCTTCTACAGTTGTATTGATTGTCTAGTTTTATTCATTCATTATTTTGTTAACCACTTAGGTCACTCAAAATTATAGTAAATTCTTCCTTTGACTCTTATTAAGTGAGTTAAAGTTAAAGTTTTAAATATACCTATAAAATGTTTTGTGTTTGTTTTCTGGTCAATGGTTTCTGAAAAAAACAGGATGTGATTAATTTGTTTATATTTTTGACAGACAGACCCTTTTTCTCTATAAAAGTGCAATGTATAGACTAACCACTACCTTTCTAGACCACATTCTAAGTATGGAACTAATATAAGCGAAATCCGCGAAAGGCGGACGGCAAACACGGAATATCGCTGCATCTCTACAGGCTCATTCGGAGATCACCAGGACAATCAACGTATAGATCCTATTCATGCTCTTTACTTTCGACCATCCTTGTCGGTTGAGGTCCTTTCAGCGCTTCTTCCTCTTTCAGGAGTTGTTTGTGCTCCGCAAATATTACGATTATTCTCGCAGTTGACGTTGAAGAGTTTATAGAGGTTATAAATCTTGATGGTTGGAATTAAAAGTTGAAATTAAGTTTACGTAATTTGTTGTTTGGTAAGAAAGTCAAAATAAAAAATATTTTTATATACAGGGTGTTTAGAAAAAAGTGGCACCGTTGCTAGGATAGGTAAAACACAGCAAAATAAGTTGGGTTTGTTCGGTAAAAAAATTTCGTAACGGCATTCGTTTTCAAGATTCAGGGTATTGAAAAAAACTCTTTTTGATGTAAATTTTTTTAGACCAAATTTTATGTGAACTCAAACATCATTCAATTTTATGCCTAAAAGGTACTTTTGGTAAAACTCGATACTGTGTACCATTATCGAAATATTTTGATTCGAAAATGATGAAGTAATAACTGATGTATAAAAAATACTTACCTCTTTATTACAAAACAATAACATTATTCTAATGCTAATGTTATTAATTAAACAGAATCACAAGATGAAAATTAAAATAAATTTCACTAAAACATGAAATATTCAATCAGTTAGAGTAAATGTCCTCCGTTAAAAAAGTTTAGAGTTCGTCGCAAACCTCAAAACGGTTTTAACTGAGTTAGCTATGAAAAACTAACATTTATTTATAGTTAAGACGACAATGTCAATTACATTGATATTGTTAATAAATACGTTAATTATTAATCAAAATGTATTCAAATGTTGAATACATCGACATGTTATTAACCTTACGAGAGGATACGCTAGTGCAGCAGTTACGCGTTATGCAGAACAGTTTTCCAAAAGGCACATACCAATAAAAAAAATTTCAGTGGCGTGGAACGACGTTGTCGAGTAACTAAGTATGTGAGACAAAAAAAAATCATTTTGGTAGGCCTAGAACAGCAAGAACCAGAAAGAGAATATCATTTAAAATTTAGTTAATAAAGATCCAACAATTAGCGTAAGGAATGTGGCAGGAAATATCCTTTGTGAAATTCAAGGAAAGATGGGATGAAACAAGAAACTGCAGAGTTGCCAGGAAGCTTTTAAGTTATCCTGACAACACTGCAGCAAACAAATACTTGACTATGACCAGACAGAATCTGCGCCTAGTCACAGGCATTTTGACTGGTCATTGCAAAGTACGAAAGCATCTCCATATCATGGGGCTGTCAAAATACGCACCCTGCAGAGGGTGTGAACAAGAAGATGAGACCATCGAGCATATCCTCTACGACAGCTCGACGCTCTCAATTATTAGGAGATTTGTGTTCAGCGAGTATCGGCTAACACCGGCCGATATAAGAGCAGTACCTCTTGGCGACGTTGTCAACTACATTAAATCTGTAGGCTGGCTCACGAGCTAAGAGGTACCTATAGCCTTAGATTAGATTAGATTAGGAGTTGGACGTTATTTGTCCTTGTCCACCGCGATCTTTTCAGATCTATTGTGGGACTCCGTTTGTTTTAGAGTATGTCGTCTAGCCTGGTCTTTTTTATTAGACTTAGTAGCTTTGACAGTGGCTCCCGCATGTAGTTGCATGCAATTGGCTTTTCTTCGCCCAATGTTAGAAACCTCATTCCAGCCAAGCCTTCACATTGGCACAGGACGTGGAATGATGTTTCCTCTTCTTCTTCACAGAACCTGCACAAAGTTGCTTCTTCTGCTGGATTTATGACACTCATGTGCCTTTTGAGGCGACAGTGTCCAGTAAGAAGGCCTACTGTTATCCTAACGATTTGACGTTTTTGATCCAGTAGGTCTTTCGTAAACTTGGCCGATGGTTCCTTGATGAACTGTTTGGCCTGTCTTAGTCTTGGATAGTTGTTCCACTATTCCTGAGACTCTTTTTGCATCCATTGTTTAATGGATGCCTTGCACAATGCCTTAACGACTCCACAAAAGGGTTCAGGGCCTGTCATGGCCTTATCTGAGCCTTCTCGGGCTAATTCGTCGGCCTTTTCGTTGCCCTGATATCCCTCATGGCCTGGAACCCAGGCTAAGGTCACCTTATTTTGACTACTTAGCTCTGTCAGGTCTTCTAGACAGTCTTTCACCAGTCGTGATTTGATTTCTGGTGAGAGAATTGCCTTTAGAGCTGCTTGGCTATCAGAGTATATGGCAATAGTTTTGCCTGATACTTGCTGATTTAATATTTCTCTTGCACAGTGTTGTATGGCTATTAGCTCAGCCTGGAACACTGTTGCATATTTTCCTAAGCTTAGTGAAATCGTTGATTTCGACTTAAGGTCTCTGCACGTTACACCTTACCATACTAGGACCGTAACCGTATCGAAACATATAAACAAATATTTTTTGCATGTTTTGATATGCGACAATGCCCACTAGACCGTTCCGTCACCGGCCAACACCGTAGCGTGCCATCACAGGACCGTCAACAATTTCCCAGCGAGAATATTTTGCAGGTTCCTACACGGACCGTCCATAGCAAGCTATGTTGTAGGTGAGGATAAAACGCTGCTGATTCGGTACAGTGGGCATGGTAGTGACCGGAGTGCTTTATTTCGTGCCTGACACGTTCCTGTTATGGTCATAGCATGGTACGCTGTAGTGGGCAGAGAGCTTTAGGTCCATAGATTCCAGCACCGGCTCCTTCCTTGGTTTTTGAACCGTCTGTGTACCAGACGAGTTCAGCCTGTACGGGAGGTCCCTGTTTCCAGGATTCTCGGGCTGGTATTTGAATTTGAAAATTTCTTTCAAATTTGTATGTGGTTATGGCTCTATCAGTAGGCATAGCTAGAATATTATCCCTTTGTACTTGCTGATATAGCCTTGTGTGGTCGGCGCTATGTAGTTGGCTTATTGGGTTTTGTCCCTGCATTAGCCTGTGAATAGCTGACCTGGTTTCTCCTTGTATGAAGATGTGCAATGGCGTGAGATTTAGTAATACCTCCATTGCTGCGGTCGGCGTAGTGCGCATGGCCCCAGTAGCACTGTGCTGTTTAGTACTAGTGGTCTTAGACCTGTGAGTACCCGTTTTTTTGTGAATGGTACAACTGTTGTTTTTTGTGCGTTGATGGACAATTGTTCCTTTTTGCACCAGTTGTTCACTATGTTTAGAGCTGTTTGAGATCGCTCCGAAACTGTACCTGCAAAACGCCCCCTGACGATGATTGCTAGGTCGTCTGCGTATTCTAGGCACTGGTAGCCTTCTTTGGACAATATTTTGAGTAAGTCGTCCACGAGAACTGACCACAGCATTGGAGATAGTATTCCTCCTTGTGGGCAGCCCCGTGTAACTTTTGCCTGTATGGTTGCCTTTCCTAGAGTGGATAAAATAATCCTGTTCTCTAGACAGGTAGTGATCCATTGGCATATTGTTACTGGGACGTTTCTCCCTTCTAGAGCCTTGGTTATTGACCTGGTTGAGGCATTGTTGAAAGCTCCTTCAATATCTAAGAAAGTGGCTATTGCGATTTCTTTGTCATCTATTGACTTTGAAAGCAGCCTGTTTAGATCGTCCAGCGCTAGGTCAGTTGACTTTCCTGGCTGGTATGCATATTGGTTGGAATGGAGCGGATTTATTTTTAGTATATCGTCCCTGATATACCTATCTATTAATATTTCTAGTGTTTTAAGTAGGAAGGAGGATAGGCTTATGGGGCGATATGACTTTGGCGTTTGGTCTGTGACCCTACCTACTTTGGCAAGGTAGACTACTTTCACCTTTTGCCATATTGCTGGGATATATCTCCAGGCAATACATGCTCTGAAGATTTTGCATAAATGTGGCATTAACACATCTTTTCCCTTCTGGAGCAGAATTGGATATATTCCATCCGGCCCCGGGGATTTGTATGCCTTAAATTTGTTGATAGCCCAACTAATCCTGTGTGGTCTTGTGATTTCGGAGGCCAGCTTCCAGTCTATTGGAGTTGGTCTGATCCCCTTGTGACTGTAGCTCTCTTGGTCTCCTGAGTCTAGTCCTGTTAGGATAGTTGAGGCCGGAAAGTGCACCTGAGTTAGTATCTCCAGACTTTCCTCTAGTGTCGTGGTGTAGGTATCATCCTCTTTTTTGAGGAATCCCACTTGACTAGATGTACTGTCTTTGGCAATAACTCTATGGATTCTAGCGCTGGCGGTGGTCTCTGAGACCTCTTCGCAGAACTTCCTCCATGAGTTTCTTTTAGCCTTGCGTACTTCTTTGTTATACTCTGTGAGCTTATTTTTATAAGTAGTCCAGTCTTGTGTGGATTTGGCTCTGTTGAATAGACTTCGCACCTCGCCTCTCAGGCTATCTAGGAGTTTATTCCACCAGACTGTTTTTCTCGTTTGGCATCTCTCTTTTTCGGGACAGTTTTCTTGGTAGGCATCAGTAATTGCCTTGTTTACCAAGTCTACTGTCGTTTCGAGAGTTTTTGTTTCTCGTACATTGGTGGTTTCCTCCTTGAGAGACTCCTCGAGGGATTTTATGTACCCTTCCCAATTCGTTTCTCTCGGATTTCTAAACCTGTCTGGACATTGTATATGGAATCGGATATGTCTGTGATCTGAACACGATGGTTCATCGGACACATGCCAGTCCCTGATTTGGTCATTTGTGCCTCTCGAACACATGGTCATATCTAGAACTTCTTTTCGGTTGGCAGTGACAAAAGTTGGTTTGTTGCCTTTATTGGCAATTTCTAACCCTTCACCTAGAATGAATTGTAATAGTGACTCACCTCTTGGATTGATGTTGGTGCTTCCCCAGATCGTGTGGTGTGCATTCGCATCGCATCCTATTATGAGGTTGAGTTTCTGCTCCTCGCAATGGGCAATGATTCTGCCTAGTATTGCTGGTGGGCATATTCTCTCCTCTCCCGGGAAGTAGGCGGAGCATACAACATAGCTCTTCTCTCCCTCTTCCGTTTGGATTGATAGCATAGCTGTAACAAAATCACCGGTGCAAAGCACCGGTATTAGTGTACAATTAACCCTGTTGCTGTATATTATGCAAGCGCGAGGTTTTTCATTCCCTTTGCTGTACAAAATCTTACCTTGTTGCGGTTTTAGTCCCGCGACTTTTCCACAAACAAGCCAAGGTTCCTGCAGGAGGGCTATATCCAAGCCTTCCGTGTCGAACGTCCTACATATTATGGCAGATGCTGCCTTAGCATGGTGGACGTTCGCCTGCAGGACCTTTATGCCCCGCTGTGGCTCGTTGAAGGCGCCGAGAGATCTGCCCTCTGACCTTCCTCTACCTCCATTGGGGAAACCGACTCGGGGCTTTGTGGCCTTTTGAGAGGGCTTCCGCCACTTTTGGTAGAGGGGTCTTTGGCGGACTTCTTGCCTTCTTTGCCCTTGGCGACGTTCGTCCTTTGGGCGGCCGGCTTTCTGAGGTCTGGTCTTTTTTGGCCCATTTTGGCCTTGACCTTTTGCCCCACCGGCTTTATTTTGGAGCCTTTTTGGACCGGTTTTGCCCTGTTCCTCTCCTTTTCTTCATGTTCCGTTTCTTTGAGACGGAACTTTATACGTCCCATTCCAAAGTACGGTGACATGTCCAGCTTCTGGAGTTCGGTGTATGACCCTTCGTCCACGGAGATGGCCCAAGTTTGGCCTTTCTCCATTGGAGTTGGGGTCAGAACCTTCCAGAGGTTGATTTTGAGGGTGTTGTTGCTAACCCTCAGTCTGTTAAGGACTCTTTGGGCATCTAGCCTCTTTCCACCCTCGTCTGCTATGTACGTTGTACATATCCTTGGTTTTGGGATGTCGATGTCCTGCCGAGCCTCGAGGGTTGCGCCCTCCCAGGGCCTTAGCGTAGGCACCACATCCTTTAACCATTGTGCACTAAGGCTGTCTGCACAACGTACTACAATATATCCCGGCCTGTGTGTGCATTTGGCAAAACGCACCTGTGGCCCTTCCATGGGGATACCTTCGTAGGCACTTATTATGGAGTCTTCGACAGCTGTCTGCTGCTCCGTTTCCATAAGTGCCTCTGGAAAGCCGGTTCTCACCACTGCGATCTTTGTGGTGGTAATGGCCTCTTTGAAGGTTATCCCTTCAATTTTGGCCTTCTTTTCCACTTTCCGATCTGCAGGGGGAGTATGTCCTTCCGATCTTGGCCTTTTTGTGGTCTATTTTTCGACCTGGCTGGCCTCGGTGGTTGAAGTTTGAGGTGGCTTAACCTGGGATCTGACAAAGTTTTCCTTGATTATGCCTCGTTTGGCAGCAATGAAATCTTGGCCAGATTTTACCAGGTTGTTTAGCCTTGCTCTCGTTCGACCGGATATGACAAAGAATCGGATTTCTGTGTCTGACATTAGGTCAATCTCCTCTTCGGATGTGACCCTTTTGGATTTGGGCCTTTTAGATGTTGATGGCACTTTTGCCTGGTCAACTTCCGTGGCCTGTTCCGTTATCTCTAGCACTTCTGCCTGAGATTGTTCTTCTTCGACTACTGCTGGGGGCATATTTGCCTGTTCAGCAGTAGAGGATTCTGAATTCGTTGTTTTTGTATTTTCTAGGTCCATATTGTTCCCACGAGTAGCTGGGGAAAAATACGTCAACCCGCCCAGAGCCCCGCCTTAGACGGGCAAGCCTACTTACTCGGGAGGTCGGCCGGTTTCCCGAGGTACCGTTTGACACAGCTGTTTCGATGCAGGCACAGCTGCTATTCATCCCTCGGCACGGTTTACTGACACCTTAGATTAAACCTGGCGTTCGTTCGTCCTTCTTGGTTAGTTTTCAATGGCTCCTACTTCCAAAGGCATGGCATATAAATACCTGTGCCTTTGGCCGTAGGGTCATATCCTTAAACTGTAAGCCCCTCCGCTACGGCAAAGCGAGGACCCGTAAAGTTGCGACAGGATAGATTATCCCACCTCAACCTCCGGCGGAGGTGAGTTGGTTCGCGGCGGCAGGTTTCGCAAAGGATTTTGGGGGTTTTTATATCCCCTCACCCTACTTATATCTGCCACTGGCCAGAGATTCTGGCAGTCCTCCTATCCACCACCCGGAGACGCGCCCGGTAGGCTCTCAACCCTCGGGGCCTATAGCCTTAAGATGATGCATAATGGGCCTATTGATGCCTAAGTGCCATGAGGGTGACCCGCCCTCCACACGTTACAGATACAGATATGCTCAAGGTTAAGGATTTATTAAAAAAAAGAAAACGAATAAACATGGTACTGGTGTCAATGTTCATGATTCGATGGTATGTACATGTACATATCATACGACCACAAGTTCTATCATTCCGCCATTTAACTGTGATGTAAGTTTGCGGTGGATTAGTATTAATTTTTAGCAGTTTGCACTATTTTTATCTTTAAGTAAAGTAAAAGTTATCCAGTCAATACTACAAAACTAAAAGGTTAGTGAATTCATAATGTTTAGCAGGGCAAAATTAAATAAAGATTGATTTTCATATTGATCTGTCATTCATTTTGAATAAACAAATAAATTGTTTTCAGGTTCAGCTGAGAAGGCAAATATGGCCAAATCAAGAAAAGAAACTGAACTGATGTCAATCCAGGCATGGTTGAAAAAAGCAAAGTAGAGGATTATTTGCTTACAAATAAAAGATTATTTTCATTAATTTCCACAAACATCCTGTATTTCTCTATTTGAGATTGTGAAAATGTTCTTAAATGGACATCCTTAAGACATGCTGATTTTTAACAATGAACGTTTCAAAGACGTCCATAAGACGTCCACGTCCTGAATGTACAGGCAGGACGTTTTTAAAACTTTCATAATATGTATTTGTACTATCTGGATTTTTGATAAAATATATTTTCAATCAAATGTCATTCGGTAAAATGTTTTCTATCAATTTTGCGCCACCCCAATAAGATATGTATGCTTTTTTGTTTTTATAGAAAATTTCGCTTACAATTATTATTCAATATACATACATATACACATACATATACATAATGTGTTTGTAATAAACGTTTAAACTTTTATTAAATGATTAAACTATATCTAGGTTTTAAATATTTTAGTGGTTTGAGATCTGGAGAACGAGTGGAAAAGGTCACGGGACCTCTGCCAATCCATAGGCGAGAAAATTACTGGTCTAAATACAGGCGCACATCCAAACCAAAATGTGGAGGTGCTGCTCGTCATGTTGAAACCACATCTTATTTCCAATATCTAAAGGGACATTTTCTAATAATAGGAGCAAATTGTTTAAAGACAATTGTTGCTGGTATCTTCTAAAGGCCAGACACGTGAGAATACAGGTTATGATCCAAAAACCATTGTCAGAGGCTAATCGATATGGATAATCTTCTAGATTTAAAACTTTCACGCGTTGTAGATGGTAGGGATGGAAGAGTTAATTATGCAGGACACGCTTTATCGTCGCTTTGGAGGAACCCAAATGATGTGTATTTGCGTGAATAATTGTGGATTGATTTACACGATATAGAACAACTTCTTCATATTTAATCGTACGAGTTGCTTATGAACGACCACTACCACCAGAACGCTTTAGATTCCCCCTTTCTCTATGGCGACGATTGATGGAAGCAAAGGTTGCATGTTAAGGTTGTAGGGATTCCAGATGTCTTTTTTTATACAAACGTGCAGCTTCTGTTCCATTACAATTGGCCGCACCATAAGCAAGCTGCATTTAAGCAAGTTCTTGAAATGAAAAATTATTTTCCAGTTTTAACACAAATTTTGAATCAACAAAAACTACTACGTAAAATTGGAAACTTGGGAATGTTTATTGTGATAAAGAAATGTTTGTGCTCCTCAACGTCAAATAAATGATTTAAAGATAAACAACAATGAAAAAGAGAAAAACTTAAAGTCCGTGTCACAGAAACAACAAGGGACTATTTTCTCCCTGAATACAACTGCTCCTTTGGCTAATATACCAACGGGCATCAAAAGGTAAATAGCAGACAGAAAATAATCTTCAACAGTCTAATTTTGATTTTACTTCCTAAGGAGAAAGTAATTCTTGGGCCGATTTCGTCCTTATTAGGACTCATCAGACAATTTTGACTCCAGTCTCTAATAAGTTTTGCCAGCTTTACAAAATTCGCTCTCACACATTAACAGAGGTTAAGAGAGTTAAGATATTCAATGAGCAAATCTGAACTTGACAAGCAAAAACAAAGCTTGCTGTGGTACCAATTTCTATAGAATAAATTATTTTGAGTTCTTTCATAGATTTTATATTTATTGTGAGCTAAAGTGATAAGTTGAAATAAATGTTGTTCTTACGCAAATAGCACATGATGTTGAGGAACAATGATTTTTGCATGAGTATTAACGATCTTTAGAATGAAGCTCTTATCTGAATTTAAATTTAGTATCGAAAAGATCGTAAATATTATGGGATGAAAAATATTTACATGTATATGCGTAAATGGTAAAGGGACCAAACATTTTTATGTGACATGGACAGGCTTAAGATATAAATGGACCAAATATTATTAATTGATCAGGCGTAAGGGATAAAGAGGACATATATATTTTTAATGTGCAGGGTAAAGAAAGTAAAGAGGACAAATACTTTTACACGAGCAGGTTTTCATAGTAGGCACTGGAAAAATTCACACTTGTTGGAGTGTTAAATTTTTCTTCTTTTTAAATTTCAGGTTGGATTTAATTTAGAGTTATATGCAATTATCACGGAAATAACTCGTATCTCTGTCTTTGTCGGTCATGGCTTACTTTTAATACTTTTTTTTGTAGATTACGCTTTGTATATACATGTGCTGACTGAAGAGGGTAAAGATGCCAAATATGTTTACATAGGCAGGTTTAAGGGGCAAAGGGCTCAAATATTTTTACTTGTGTATGCTATAGGGGTAGAGGACACAAAAATGTAACAGGTGGATACTTAAGAGGTAAAATGAAAATATTTTTTGATCTGCAGCTTTAAGGAAACTAATAAGTTTATATGGCCAGGGGTAAAAGGACCAAATATTTTTATAGGTATGGGTAGACTGAAAGGACTTAAAAATGTTTACATTGGTAGGATTAAAGTATAAAGAGATTAAATATTTTTACATCAACAAACTTAAAATAAATAAACTATCCAAACATTTTTACATAAAGATATAAAATGTTTCTTAAAAACTGTACGTGTCTTAGCCTAAGTAACACCAAACCGTCATATACCTAAAAATTTAACTTCTTAATACTTTTCGTCGTCTTTTAATCTTAAGTTCAAAAGAAAATTGTTTTTTTTTTTACACTACGAGTGTACCCTTGAGAGAACGTAGTTCCGATAGGGTGGGAACTACCAATTAAGCGTCTTTCAAAATTTTATATACAGATTTGCCCCGAAAACTCAATACACATGGATTCTTTTAAATTTTACAACGAATTGAACACGGTATAATATGACCAT
Source organism: Psylliodes chrysocephalus (assembly GCA_927349885.1). NCBI lineage: Eukaryota > Metazoa > Arthropoda > Insecta > Coleoptera > Chrysomelidae > Psylliodes > Psylliodes chrysocephalus. The sequence goes on along the minus strand of OV651824.1, from coordinate 1,619,164 downwards.
GCGTGTAATAAACAAACACAATTGATAAGCGCGGAGTGCCTGGCGGACAAAACGTACGACTCTCACTCACGGTCGTATCTCTAATATATTTGGCTTATACGGTTCGCTTTTAAATTTACCGTAGCTATATATAAGAGTACACTATAAACACGTAGTCACATCTGAAAATTGGCAACACTGTTGGAAGTGTCAACGTTTGGCCCATTACCGAAAATTATATATTTCGTATCTTGTATGTATATACATATATGACCACAATTTTTTTTGAGAAATCATTTCCCTCTCATGGTCCTTCTATTGTATAGTTTCCCCTTAGCTCATATATGCAAAAATATCTTTAAGAAATTAACTCCTTCACAGCATCACAAACCTGAACCAGTATATTGGTTCAGGTTTGTTTTGCTGTGTTAAATTATTTAATACCCACTCTATCCTTAAATTGAAACTTGATCGTGATAGCTCCATATTAAAGGTATCTGCAAATTATGTTTTCAAATCTTTGCGCCTAACACATTGCCGGATATTCCCCCTTTTTTATTGGTTCAGGAATATACGAAACTCCAATATGTAGTTCACCAGTTTGACGTTTGCCGCGCTTAGGTAGATATTTGCGGTATATAATTATATATACGTATTGAAAGTAATTCCGTATCATCATGAGCCAGTGAATATGGCAACATTGCGTATTTAAAAACATTTTATGTGATTTATAACGGAGCTTTTTGTTTTGTAAGAATCATTCGCCTTACTATATGTGAAAAGCTTTTTTATTACTAATTTTAGGAAAAAAGTTATTTCTTATAAAAAGTCGAGCATGGACCAAAACCTAAAATACAACCATCAAATATCAAATTTTATCAGTCGTATACGAGATTTGTCAAAAATGAAGGTACTTCATTTTACAGCTAAATTCATATTATTTGATATATCTCGTATAGTATTGTAAAAATTTGATATCTGACAGTTGCATTTTAGTTTTCAGACCATGTAGAACTTTTTATGAAGAAAAAACTTTTTTTCGTAAAGCTAATAATAAAAAAGTTTCCCATATCCTGCGAACTTAAGTGGAACTTTTGTAAATACCCGACTGTTAATTTGTATGTGTTTGGGGATTTACCGCCGCTGACTTGACATCAAAAATAAGAAAGTTGCGTATCTTACCGATTTCAAAAATAATATTTTTTTATTTCCATATATTGTCCATATCTTAAAGTGGTCCAAAGTAGATTAAGAAAAAATAAGAGAACTATAAGTCATATTGGTTAATTTAGGTTGAATTCCTTGTTAAAAATAATCTAGTTTAATAGATTTTTATATTTGGACAACTGATCATACAGGGTGTTCAAAAATAAGGTTTAAAATGACATTGAGAAAACTGTCAAAAGTCTTTTTTTATGGAAATCCCCATTTTTGTTATTTTGTAGTATTTAATATTAAAAATAACTTTATATAAGATTGTCTACAAGATAGTCCGAAGTGTCCACTGTTATAATTTGGCGTCAAATATTTCAATCAAAAATACTAACTGATGTAGATATATCTATTTTCACACCATGTATGTTCTTTAATATTGAACTAAGGTAAATTGTGTTATATCACAATACTTTTATAGAGTTGCTATGTATCCCATTATTAACGGACAATCCTGTAGACAACTTTATACAAGGTTACCTTTATTTTAGATGCTAAATACTACAAAATAAGAAAAATGAGTGGTTCCATTTGAAAAATCGATTTTTGGTAGTTTTCTTAATCTCATTTTAAACCTTAAACCCAAGGAATCCAACCCGAAGTAAGTAATAAGGGCTTCCTTATAGGACTTATTGATAATTATATTAGAACTTGCCAACGTCATTTTTGATATAAAAACTGAAATTGCAAAATCGCTTTGACTTAGGCATATGATATGATACATAAAACCTGCCTGGAATCTGAAGTAGAATTCAAAATTGTAATAATAATAGGATGCTCTATTTAAAATAGGCGACTTAAGGTCTATTTCCGGTCAACCGGAATTGCTTAATAGGCCCCAAGACATCTAACAAGTTTCCAGATATCAATTTTTTCCTACATCCAATTTCTGAGATATCGATCGATGCAGTTCTTGGTGATCCACCTTGTATATTCTAAACAAGAGTACAAAATAAATTTTTTTTTAGGTTATACTTTTCTAAATATATCATCTTTAGTTCATGAGATGTAACCATTGTAAGTTTTTAAATTATCAGCCATATGTGGTATGATTCCAAAAAAATTTTGAATATCAGAATGAACCGCAAACAAACATCTTGAGATTATTTTATACCGAGTGTTCACTTTTTGCATATTTAGTCGATATTTTAAGATTAAAAATGGACTTTCATAAAAGCTGTAGTGCAGAACAGGTAGACTGGCAAATTACAGAAGCCAACTTCCTAAAGAAAAAATAAATTTAATAAAGATAGATGCTAGCGAGTTTAAATATTTTTTTTATACATATTATATTATTATAAGTATATTTTTACTAGTATAATAGTAAGTAAGTAGTGTTTTACTGAGCTACCTGTTTTTCCGTTGTTTTTATTTTTTTTTATTTTTTAACTAATAAAACAATATTAGTATTAGCTATTGAATTTATTGCTTATTATCTTTTAATTTTTGGATAAATCACAATCAACGACTAAACAATTTCCATGGCTCCATTCACCTCAAGAGGTGAACATTTTTTTGAGATCAGTTTTTGGAAATTATGCGTCTAAATTTTACGAAACAAAATCCTCCTTAAAATTACGGGAGGATTTTGTAGAGTGAAATTTTCATAATTTGTAAGGAAACAACAAAATGTTTTTAAAAAAAATTCTTACCTCGCGTGGTGTTTGAAAAGATTATTTAACAATATAAACAGAAATACAGAAATTTCATAAACATTTGCTTTGGTTTCATAAGCTGAAGTCGATTTTGTATTTAAAATATATTTAAAGAATCAAAACCATGTTTGTGTATTTTTTGTCAACTTTTTGGCAAACTTCATATTGGCTTTTCATATAAATCACTGATACATTACTCTGGCAATGAATTAAATTTTTTAAATCCAACCTTTTTGACAAACGTCACATTGACTTTTCGCACAAATCATTAATGCGTTACTCTGGTAATGAATTGAATTTTTTAATTACAATCAGGATTGAGTAAAAACACTGCAGCATGCAGATACAGTTTGTGTTGATTGGCGTCTGTTGGATTTAAAGATGATTGTCATTGGTTATGCATTATAGCGTTAAATAATCTTATTAATACCTACTTACAATTAAAAATATTTAAGGAATTTATTAAGCAAGTTTTACTAAACTAGCAATGGCGCTTATTCCTAACAGAAAATGAGACAATTTTAATAAAACGTTAAATTATTTTCAAAATAAAATACTGTAAATTTTTCTTTTGACTAATGAAAAATACGAATTTGTTGCTACGTAGGTATATATAACACGATTATTAAAACTTTAATATATGTATTTTTTTTTATAATTTTTATTAAGTTAAAAAATTTAAGTAAGTATGTTATCTACGTTGACAAGAAATGATTATTGTTGAGGGCTATTCAAGTCAAGATAGGTTACAGAGGAGATAAAAACCTTATTTTTGACATATTTACAATACGTGATTTATAACGTTCTTGTATAAAAATATTACCCCCACCATCCCCTAGAGGGAGATTGAGGGGGTAGCATCCCCAGTAAATTAAGTTAGGTCTTTTTAAATAAAAGAGTTGGAATCTACGACTTTTACCATATACATAGACCCTCCCAAATTTATATTTTTTTAGGGCAAAAACTTGTTTTTCTGTGACGAGAAAAAAGTTTGACATTATATCTCTCTTGTCAGGTAACAAAATGTCACTTTTTATGAAATTACTTTTTTCCATGTTTCCTGGGAGAAAAGTGTTTCCCCGGGAAGTAAAAGTAGATATTTTTTTCTACATTAAATCCTTGTTTTTCCCATCACAGAAAATAAATGGTTTATTATGCACGGGAAAAATATTAGATTTTAGCTAATATTTTTTTCCCTTGTATAATAAATAAATATTTCTTGTCTTTGGACTTTTTTGACCTGAACTAATATAGTTTGAATGTGGGGATACGCATTTAAAAATCGTCATAGAGGAGATAAAACTATTATTTTTGGTACATTTGTAATAGACATAATTTTCAACTATTTTTTATAAAAATTTACCCCTACCATTTTGACCAAATTTTGGAATTTTGTATGTGTATGTAGAAAATCTAGATTCAAACTGTTTTATTTAAAAAGTTTTAACCTAATATTTTGGGAATTACACCCCCATTCTCCCTCTATGGGATGGTAGGGGTAAGATTTTTATACAAAAGCGTTATAAATCTGGTTTATTGAAAAATTTTAAAACTTAATTTTTATCTTACCTGTTAATTTTTTGTAATTGCAAAGATAAGTAAAAATCGTAGATTTTAAGTGTTTTATTTAAAAAGTTTTTTATCGGATTTCCTATTTATGAGAAAATACATCCATATATCTAGTTTACTCTCAATATCTCGACTCGAACTGCCCTAGCCACAAGAGTGATTTTAATGTATTTACATAGTCCGACTGAAATGATTTTAAATTTGAATTCGGAGTATAGAGTTAAATAAACAGTTGTATTTTATAATTATTCTCGTATTACTAAATCGTAGATTTCATACTTAATTTACATTTGGCAACTGAGCGAAGGTTCAGAATTGTGCGATTAGTGTGAACAAAATTGTATAAAATGGTTCAAGATTGTATCAATCTTCTAAAGGTTCAGGATTGCACAGATCCAGTAAAATCTTTAGAAAAATTACATTTTTTTAATGAAATAATCAGAGTATACATTTCACATTACAGATAAAGAGACCCTCTTTTTCCAATATACATTAAATATACTTATCCAACTTTATTATTTTTGGGTGGTTCAGGTTTGATAGAATCTCCAATTGGCTTGGGATTGATAGAAAGATGTAAATATATATGTGTGTGTGTGTGTGTGTGTGTGTGTGTGTGTGTGTGTGTGTGTGTGTGTGTGTGTGTGTGTGTGTGTGTGTGTGTGTGTGTGTGTGTGTGTGTGTGTGTGTGTGTGTGTGTGTGTGTGTGTGTGTGTGTGTGTGTGTGTGTGTGTGTGTGTGTGTGTGTGTGTGTGTGTGTGTGTGTGTGTGTGTGTGTGTGTGTGTGTGTGTGTGTGTGTGTGTGTGTGTGTGTGTGTGTGTGTGTGTGTGTGTGTGTGTGTGTGTGTGTGTGTGTGTGTGTGTGTGTGTGTGTGTGTGTGTGTGTGTGTGTGTGTGTGTGTGTGTGTGTGTGTGTGTGTGTGTGTGTGTGTGTGTGTGTGTGTGTGTGTGTGTGTGTGTGTGTGTGTGTGTGTGTGTGTGTGTGTGTGTGTGTGTGTGTGTGTGTGTGTGTGTGTGTGTGTGTGTGTGTGTGTGTGTGTGTGTGTGTGTGTGTGTGTGTGTGTGTGTGTGTGTGTGTGTGTGTGTGTGTGTGTGTGTGTGTGTGTGTGTGTGTGTGTGTGTGTGTGTGTGTGTGTGTGTGTGTGTGTGTGTGTGTGTGTGTGTGTGTGTGTGTGTGTGTGTGTGTGTGTGTGTGTGTGTGTGTGTGTGTGTGTGTGTGTGTGTGTGTGTGTGTGTGTGTGTGTGTGTGTGTGTGTGTGTGTGTGTGTGTGTGTGTGTGTGTGTGTGTGTGTGTGTGTGTGTGTGTGTGTGTGTGTGTGTGTGTGTGTGTGTGTGTGTGTGTGTGTGTGTGTGTGTGTGTGTGTGTGTGTGTGTGTGTGTGTGTGTGTGTGTGTGTGTGTGTGTGTGTGTGTGTGTGTGTGTGTGTGTGTGTGTGTGTGTGTGTGTGTGTGTGTGTGTGTGTGTGTGTGTGTGTGTGTGTGTGTGTGTGTGTGTGTGTGTGTGTGTGTGTGTGTGTGTGTGTGTGTGTGTGTGTGTGTGTGTGTGTGTGTGTGTGTGTGTGTGTGTGTGTGTGTGTGTGTGTGTGTGTGTGTGTGTGTGTGTGTGTGTGTGTGTGTGTGTGTGTGTGTGTGTGTGTGTGTGTGTGTGTGTGTGTGTGTGTGTGTGTGTGTGTGTGTGTGTGTGTGTGTGTGTGTGTGTGTGTGTGTGTGTGTGTGTGTGTGTGTGTGTGTGTGTGTGTGTGTGTGTGTGTGTGTGTGTGTGTGTGTGTGTGTGTGTGTGTGTGTGTGTGTGTGTGTGTGTGTGTGTGTGTGTGTGTGTGTGTGTGTGTGTGTGTGTGTGTGTGTGTGTGTGTGTGTGTGTGTGTGTGTGTGTGTGTGTGTGTGTGTGTGTGTGTGTGTGTGTGTGTGTGTGTGTGTGTGTGTGTGTGTGTGTGTGTGTGTGTGTGTGTGTGTGTGTGTGTGTGTGTGTGTGTGTGTGTGTGTGTGTGTGTGTGTGTGTGTGTGTGTGTGTGTGTGTGTGTGTGTGTGTGTGTGTGTGTGTGTGTGTGTATGTTTGCTGGTCATATATTGAATGCACATTTTGTCAAATTGACTCTTTATTTACAGAAAAACTCAGCATACAATAAAAAAATTACATCCTTAACTAATTTTTTCACGAATCTTTTCATATGCTTTTTAAATGAATATTTTGTGACTTTATATGAGTATTCAACTAGCAAAGTGTTAATAAGGGCACTTTACTCCTGAGTGCATTTTTGATTTTCCTCGTATAAAGGCATTTATTTTAAATTTTATTTAGTTTAGTATTTGGATTTAGACAAAGCACCTAATTTTATTAAAAATTCATCTTATTAAGAGCAAACAGTAGCGCGTCGTCAAACTGCGTTTGAAACTCAGGTAATACACACCCAGACTTTGTACATGCCAGACTAAGCAACACCGCCTAATATATTTGCTGGTGGGAAAGTTGAGAGATGCATTTGATTTCCTGATTGTTTGCGCTTCGGAAAGGTTAGCAGGTAGATGACGGGTCGATATTTTAAATAATGTATTTATTTTTATATACCACTTTTAACACGTTAAAATACTGCATATACCCGGTTTTTCTTGTGCGTCTAAAAGAAAAACGGCGTATTTTTACCAAAAATCTGAGATCATATAAAATAAATATTTTAATTGGTCAAAAAAATATAATACGGAAATGAATAAGATTTAAATAAAAATCTGCTCATTAATTTGGAAAAATTATATTTAATTAATTTACAAAAATTATATGTTTTGTCAAATATAATTGTTTTGTTGAAGTTAGTCTGTACAAATTAAATAAGAATGTTTTAAAATAAATATGATTAAGTTACTTGCATCAAATAAACAAGATCTATTTTTTACATATTCGAAGTTGATTTTGAGTTTAGCTCCTCTCTGGATATTTCCCTTATGGACAAACCTCTTGGTACTCTTGGATCCACCAACTCGGGAAGTAAACAATTAAAAAAAAAATTTTTAATTTTAGTAACATTTTTTGTTGCCAAAAGTCCTCATCCTTAGTTATCTAAAAATACATTATAAATTATTATTGTCGTCCTTGTAAGAAAAATATAAAAAATGTTTTCGTTTATGAAATCATATTTTGTTATGTACCTTCTCAATCAAACATCCTTGGGAACTCCAGACAATAAAATAGCAAATTTTCCGTTTTGTTATTTGCAGCTGGCCCTGAACTTGAAAATAATAGTTATGATTTCTCTTTAATTTGAGTTTTTCATTCTCTATTGTAGCGAAATTAATTTTTTTTGTTATTATTCCTTCTAGTGGGCTGATATTTTTAATAGAAGCCGGGCATTTAATTTCTATTATTGCATCATCTCCTACCAGTCCATCTGGAGTGGCCCCTAAAAAGTAATTTATCTCATCTATGAATAAACCGCAATTGTTTACTTTCACATTATATGTTTTTTCGAATGCTTCTAAGGCAAAAGGTTCACTAATTTTTCCATAATTAGTTGAATCATTTCCACAAAATTTTGAATATATCAAATTTTGTATGGTTGAGGTACTATTTGTAGAGGGCCTTAATTTACATATTTTGCCAAAATTTGAGGCGGTAAATCTTATTTGACGCTCTTCTAGCCACAAAAGTGAAGATGTTTGATTTCTAGTATTCATCTCAATATTAGCAATTTGTTCTTTTGTTTTCTTTAATTTTATTAAGAATTCACTTTTGGCAGCCACATACTGTTCTTCTGTCATATCTGGTACATAATCTGTTGCACCATAATCTTTGTCCGGAAGAGACACTTCCATTTTCTTTCTCATCTCTTGACGCCGGGATTTTCTTTCAGCTGATAACTTTGTATATCTTTCTTTAATTTGTTTTTTTTTTATATATTGTTCTGTAAATTGTGAAACAGTGGAAATTTTCAAAGCATTGTTCATTACTCTATAATAATTCGGTCCAGAATTATATGATACTACTGCTGCTTCACAGCGTGTCTTGTAGGACATTCTCTTTGAAAAATTTACTCTTTTACCCCCAACAAATTTACATACTAAGGAGTTATAATGTTCTGCCGTATTATTGTCCATGTTGTACAGCAAACTATCAATATTTAAGATTATGCGATTTAAACAGATTTCTACATCTCTGTATAAACCACACTCTTTCATTGGAGGCACTAAGTTATTGACATCTGTCTTGTCACATTTAAAATATTTTATTTCCTGGCATTTAAGATGTTCACCGAAAACGTGAGAGGGTGCATTTATAATGTCCTTTTTTAGATTTTTAATTTTTTCATCAAATGATGTGTTTTCAGCAATACGGTATTTTGCTGCTTTACTAATTGCAAATCTTAATCTTTTGGAATTTTTCTCCAATTCCTTTCGTAAAATAACAGGAACAAACATGTTGCTCGAAGGGCTTCTTCTTTTTTCTGCAATATAAAAACTAATTAAAATACTGTACAAATGAAATGGTAAGTATTATAATAATTATGGTCATCAGTAAACTTTGTCAGTTCAATGGTCGGCAAAATAATTATGCTAGGTAAAATTAATGAATGGACAACATATGGACAATAAAATTAATAAATAATGAAATTATTAAATGGTCGTAAAAATTACCACAAAATAAATAGAGACAGTAATATCAGCACATATCATGAATAAACAAATAGCAAGATAATAAATTGTAAGTAAAATTTACAAAAGTTTAGAAAAATTAACAAACAAGCAGTAAACATAATAATTGCAATATTACTGACCATTTCGTAGTATTTTACATATTTTTCAAGGTATAAATCCTAAAATACGCGATATATTTCGGCCATTTTATAAAATACGCAACTTACTGCATAAGTCTCTAATTTTTGAAGAAAAATTGCGAAGGAGATGATTCCTACATTCAATTTTCTTAATCACGGTTTGCGGTCCATAAGGTCTTATTTCCATTAATTTGTTGTGAACAGAGCTGTCTCCATCTCCGACAAGTGTAGTATATTTTAAACCGTGATTTTTCAAACTATTTTTAAACCCATCACAGATAATATCGGTTTCCATTGAAGTTGAGGAACCCTGCCAGTTCTTAGAACAAAAATGTTCAGGACTTTTTTCATTCTTACTGGCATAGAATTCGCACATGCTACAGTATTTATTCCTGACTCCTATGAACAACACTTTCCCAGTTCTAAATCCCACTATACAGGCCTGAAATAAAATAATCATAAATTTATGGACTTTAGCAAAAGAAAGATATATTAAAAAAAAAGCATCTATATTCTTACAACTCCAGAAGCTGCATTATAATTAACGTTGTAGGATCGCTTAGACCAAGCACCATCGGCCACAACTGTTATGCAAGGAATACCTGCAACATCAACTTCTCCCAATTCCTTAGCTAAATCAGCTTCTTCTTGACCTGCTTCTATCATTTGCTTCCAGGCAGTTTTAAAAATAACGTCAGACACTTTTTCGTGGTAACTAAAATACGTTTTTTCGGTCATTGCTGGCATATTCAAGGCAGCAGATAATTCATCAATTGCTGAAAAACCAATACCAGCAGATATCGTGCCTAAAACTAATGACGAGTTGACATTTGTAACATTTTTTGGATTCTCGGAATGAATTTGCTTTATAATGTTACACATTTTGCATTTAAGCGTAAATGTAGAAAAATATCCTTTACGAACTTCTTGAACAAGTGTCATGTCAGTAATATCGCATTCAAATGGTTTATGTTTTTCACCATTTAGCAATTTTTGAAAAAAATATGAAACGTCAATTAATCTTCTGCCGCTTAGAGAGGTATTTTCCGAATTTTCATGATCCATCTGCCCTCTAAAAATGTATTGCTATAAAAATGTAACAGATAAATTTTTTTCACAAACCTTTCAGTTTCAATTACTTCTTCTAGAAATAGTGGATGACTTTTGGTTGTTTCAAGAGAATTTATGGTATCTAAATTTTCTTTAGTAACACTGCAAAAGATTGGGTTATTATATTTTTATTTGGTTTGAAATTTGATTATACACAGTATTATTTTTATAAATTTTAGTACGCTTAAAAATATCTTTGTCACACACCAATGAGTTCTATTCAGTATTTAAAATAAAAAAAAATTAAAGAATATATACCAGATTTATAAATTGTACTAAAATTTTGCAAATATATTTTACAAGACAGCCTTCTTCTATGTGAAGAACATAACTTATTTTTGTATGTAAAGAGAGGTACTTAAAGTAATTAATTATTTAAATTATAAATAAAAAACAACGGATATTGAGATTTAAATCAAAGTTGCAAATTTATATAATAAATATACAGGGTGTTACTTAATGATAATCCGCAATTTCAAGGGCGCATTTCTACCAAAGTTTAAGTAGAAAAAGAAAAGTCCATATAAATATGTGTCCTAAAAATTCAAAATACAAAATGAATGTTGTATTCCAGTGACGTTCTATTTTTAATTAAAAAGCAACGTTAAAAAGCATAATTGAAATGTTTAAATTTAAACACCCTGAAACTTTTTTTAAGTGCACTTTTGTACATGAGTAAGGAAGGTTCAATCGACCTATTTTTGACTCCAGATATGTGGTGTAATATTTTTTTCAAATGGTATTTTATATTACTTTTGAATTTTACTAAAAAATCTAAGAATTATTGTTTAAAACACCATATGTCTAAATTAATTTTTTTTCAAGCTTTTGCCTTTCGAAAATTGACTTTTTCACATGTCCTCCTTCATCTAGGTTTTTTATATTCTGTTCAGATAGGTGAAGTTTAGAATGAAATGAATCTAAAAAAATCTTACTTCCGGTTAAGCCGGAAATGGGTGATTTTATTACATATTTGTATAAGGTATAAAAAACTAAGATAGGGACATGTAAACCGTTTTACTCTAATTTCAACCGTTTGAGAGCTACCGCTTGTCAAAGTATGAGAAAGTCAATTTTCGAATGTCAAAAACTTAAAAACAATTAAATTTAGACATATGGTGTTTTAAACAAAAATACCTTTATTTTTTAGTAGAATTAAAATATAAAATAAAATACAGGGTGATCCTTTAGAAAAAAAAATGTTACTTTCCTTTGGATGACACCCTGTATATTGCAAAATATTTCTACAATAGGCACTTCTGTGAACCGTTAAACTTTTATATTTGTCATTTTCTCGTATTTTTAAAAATAACCGAGATATTGGACTGCCACACACTAATGGGACACCCTGTATATAGGTAATAGAACATTTTTCATTTTAATTATTACAAAAGATACAAACTGGTTATGTTTGTATTTGCCAGGTAAGAACCAATACATTTTTAGATTACATTTTTTTCCGCGGTTGATTAAATATGTTTATGCCTTCTCTTTGAGTTTTCAAAATGTAAAATCGTATAATATAGGTACCTCATTTCAAACACTTTATTTGTCAAAATTTGGTTTGATGTAAATCTATCGCAATATAATTTTAATTTGAAATAACTAAAGCTGTTATAATTAAAAATGTTCATACTTAGGTATAAATTGTATACTGTCTGAAATCACCATGGGGTAGCATTATAATTATTATTATATAGTACATACTTAACAAGTTATTGAGTACATGCTTATTGTGTTATTGTTCAAGTAAATTATCTCATATTCTACCTGTTTGCTAGGGATTAAAAATTAGGGTCATTAAGATATAATTTATACAGGGTGTTAAAAAAAAAGTGTCACAAAATAAAACGGGGGGTAGTATGGGCCAAAATATGCAGAAAAGTCTTAATAAACATATGTCCGCAAATGAATGGTTTCAGAGATACGGAGTGTTTTGTGTTTTGTATCATTTTTTGATTATCTTTTTTCATTCTCAAAAACTTGCTTTTCTTATCGGAGTCTACCGATGTTTTTTCATAGATACTATTTGCAGTTATTATTTTGTTGTGGGTGAATAATTTTATAAATTTTCGTTATGCCTGTTTACACTAATATTGAATTAGCTGACATGCATTTTATGTACGGTCGTGCAAATGGCAATGCGAGGGAAGCGCTACGTCAGTACCGACAGTCCTTTCGGAGGAGATGTCGTAGCTGCATTGAAATGGAGGGAGGGCACTTTGATTGTTTATAAATATCATTGTTTTTTATAATAATAAAAAATTGTTATAAACACAAAATGGTCCGTATCTCCGAAACCGTTAATTTGCGGTCATATATTTATTAAGACTTTTCTGCTTATTTTGGGTCATACTATTCACCATTTCATTTTGTGACACTTTTTTTTAACACCCTGTATATGTATTTTGTAATACAATAACAACAATTAATTAAGTAGTATGATTCATCAAGCTCTGGCTTCTATAAAATAACAAAATTGATTAAAAAATAGTACCTATATTATTATTTGTAAGTTGTAATATGATTTTGTAAAACTAGCAAATTTTTTTATAATTTGAGTTGGTAAAGTATAGTAGGTATGGTACCAAATCCTATAAAAGTGTGTTTTTTGCATTAATATTAGTTAGTAGTTTTAAGAGAGGTTATAAAAAAAATATATTAAAAATATTGCTGAATTATGCTCATAAACCCAACTTATATGAAAATTTCAATATATAAATTTTCGAATGTAAAAAGCTCAAAAACAATTAAATTTTGACATATGGTGTTTTAGACAAAAATACTTATATTTTTTAGTAGAATAAAAATATAAAATGAAATACAGGATGATCCATCAGAAAAAAATATTTTTTAAGTTACTTTGCTTTTTGGGGACATCCTGATATTGTAAAATATTAATACAATAGGAGCCTCTGTGAACCGTCAAACTTTTGTATTTGTCATTTTCTCGTGTTTTCAAAAACAACCGAGATATTGGACTGCCACACACTAATGGGACACTCTGTATATAGTATGTAATAGAACATGTTTTGTTTTAATTAATACAACATTTGTTTGCTATCAAAAAAGAGAATCAATGTTATGTTTAATTTTTTTTTACAAACCTTTCGAGCTGTCTTGTTTCATGCACTGTATTTTCAACGCTCTGTAAAACGTTTTCATGGACACTTTTTTCGAAACTAGTTAAGCTGAAAACATTAATTAAAGACTCATTAATATTATTATTAAAAATATTCCTTATTAAGTAAATTTACCAGCGTTTTCGTAAGAGGCGTCTACTTTTTCTGAACTGATTTAAGCGCAAATTTTTATTCTTAATGCCAGAACGACCCATTTCCAATTATGTTGTTTACCAATTAATATAAACACAAACTGTTTTTAACTTAAAATAAATATTGTATTTTTACACAGCTCACTATTTGCACGAAACAATTAACACATTTAAATTTGCACTATATTTTGCCAACATAAAACCACCCTGCACTTATGGAAAATTGGAATGCAGCAGAAGTCGAGCTTCTGCCGCTACCATCCAAGTACCAAGCTTGTGCCTTGTTGCCAAACTTGATAAATATAGGCAGGCTACCGGAATTTATGAACGGAGACAATTGAATTTGATAAAAGAAACGACGCTCAAAATATGCATTATTTAAAAAAAATGTACTTGGAAAAATTATTCAGTTTGTTTCATTTCAACCCGCTATTTGCTTGGTTTTTTTATTTAAAAAAAAACAAAAAAATAATAGAAACTACCTTTTTAAAAAAAATTTGAAGCAAATAGCGGGTTTCTGCAAGTCATTATAAACACTTTAAAAAAAAATCGATCTAAATAAAGCAATTTTTAAGGCTACAGTTTCTGTTTTCATTTTTTTGGTGGAGGCGGCCGCTACTGTTTACTCTTAAGAGAACGGTAAAAAATGAGTCTCCCTGTATATATAATTTATATTTCTGTAAATTGTAAATATGCATGATAATATATATTTCTCTAAATTCAATACAATTTTAAGATATGGCAACACGGCGTCGAAATTTTTGCTACTTTTGCTCCATCGGACACCTATAACTTAGTACCTGAACTAAAATTCAATATAGACGCAACAAAATTTTCAATTTTATATGAAATCGTAATTTGTATACAGATTTTAAACAGTACACAACATTGATTATTAAAATTTGGCAAGAATATTCCAAAAAAATATGTAGAATGCTGTAAAGTTTTTTGAACTGCATCTGTGAATATCACTTTTTTATATTTTTTAATAGTATTTAATAATTAGCAGGATAAATGAAAATATCTCATTGTAATCATTAAATATTTTACTATAAGCGGCTAAAGTTTCACTAAAATCCATCCGGTGAAAGATAAGTTCTGTAAATAATCGTAAACCTCTGTTTTGACCACCTAAAATACATTGAAATGGCAGCCTTAAAACAGCCTGATTGAAAGAGTTTTATTAAATTCTGTCCCCTATATGGGTCTTAGGAGGTTATTTAAGTTTTAGTTAAGTTTTATTCATTCTTTAAATAATTGGAGGGTTGATTAATCATTTGCCTTTAACTTGTGTATATTTTAATGTGTATATTTTTATTTATAATAAAGAAATTGAAAAATTTAAATGTTGACTGTAGCCCTTAGGTCTCGAGGTATTTAAGGTCAATACTCAGACCGAGACATCACATGCTTAATTAACTAAATTTTGAAATAAATTATTTTATTATGTCAGTACTCAAAACATAGAACGCAATGAACTTAATTTTAAAATAATTTATTGTAATTGGCACATATTCAGATAAGTAAGTGCTTGGTTAATTGAATTTTGTGATAAGAATTTGGTAACACATAAGTTATTATAGAAGAAATCACTAAAATATTCTGAGTGAGACAATATAAGTAATGTTGAGGTTAGTTTAGGGACATTCATTTAGAAAAGTAGTTAAATGTTTAATTCAACCAATTAGCAGACAAAGTGCACATGTAATCCTCAAAATTATATAAAAAAAACCTGGTAGCAGGGTGTCTTCATCAACAACATCACTATCTCTCTATCCAGATAAAGTAACATCTATGAAAATCCATTGATATAGTAAGTTAGGTTGCTAACAAACCAATGGACCACTAATATATGGACCAGTGTTCTGGTAAATCGATGTACTGTATCATCACTGTTGAACTCAAATCTGAAGTCCTCGGGAAAAAAACCAGGAGAAATCCTATAGGTGAACCCTTCAAGTATAAACAAAATATTTCAGTCCAAAATTTACTCAAGGTCCGCAAACTATACAATAAATAACCTCATATTTAGTAAACCAGAAACTATTAAGTACTCAGTATGAATAAAAACAACACCACCAGTCATAAACAATATTAGGCACATAAATAATTAATATTATAGTACACCAAGAGAAAACAAAAATCGACAAATAATAGGTGCACAATATTACCAAATATATACTTAAAACATTCATTTCTCCTAGAGGGTTCAACTGGTAGCGTTTCAAGGTTAAAAAAAGAACCTGAAAGTCCAACAGCAACCACAATTGAAGAATTCGCTTCAATGTTACAGAACTCAAATGCCGATAAACTTTCCTATGTAAAACAACTAACTAATAACTCAAAATCTATTAAAAGTAGTAATACTTACAATTATATGCCGTTCAAATCCCTAATATAAGGGGTGTAAAAAGGGTCGTCAATACAAGATGGAAAATTTGCCTACAAAAACACTTAAATTTTCCCCAAAATTCAAATACCCGTACTTCTACAATTACAGTAAGGAAAATCTAAAAAAAAAAACGTATATGGGAAGACTCAAAAGTCACATAAAAATAGATTTTCTGCTCATTGATAAAAGAGTACAAAATGCAGCACAACTACAAGTTATATATAGAAAACTGTGTTTAAATTTAATTGTTGTGATTCCCACAGAGTGTTGTATAAAGAATTAAATTTATAATTTAAGTAAATTTGAGTGTTTAAGCGTTTCCAAAATGCAGGTTCATCTCACGAAGAACAAGTTTCAATAAACAATTCATTTGTATATACTATCATTATTACAAATCAGTAGATTATGTGAAAAATCGAATTTCATTTCTCGTGAACATTATTTTGTAACCTGCTCCAAGATATTTAATACCATACTAGAAGACTACAAAAGCAGCTGATAAAGTGTGTCATACCTCAGGTAAATTCATCAAAAAGAGGTACTTAGAACCTACAGAAAACCTTATTTATTTCCAGTAACAGTTTAGCAAACGGCCCTGTATTAGCCAGTGTATCTAAACGCAAAATGAACATTCCAACAAGCATCACCGACAGAAATGCATCAGCGACTAGACAGGAATCCAGAATTCAATATCAATGATGCGAACTAAACTGGACGAAATTATATAGCGGACACATTCGATGTTATAATGTTCGCTGGATTCGCTAAATTCGCTACGCTTTTGTTTTCACAAGTGTGACAGTTTCATTGACGATGCTTAATTGTATTCACTACCGCTCACTTTGACTCTTCTCTCTAATTTTAGATTTGTAATAAATTCACAAATAGCGAATTTACGAAATTCAATATTTGGTTACTGGTCTTCTCATGTATGTTATATATAAATAAAATAAAATTGTAACTAACTTTAATATAAAAATTGATACTACTGATTTGTTATTTACATTTTATAAAATGTCTTTTTGATCATTTTATTTAACGTTTTTTAAATTGGGTATATACTCCCTCATCTGGAGCCGTATTCTGCAACTATAGGGAAAAGAGTGTGGGTACTCTCTCACGATTTGACCTTGCTGCGCATGTCACTCGACTTAAATTTTAAGGAATCATGTCGAGAGCAGTGTTGCAAGTTGCTCGATAATTATCATATTTGTACGATGTAGTGAAAAACGTTGAAGATTCCCAATTTTACGGAAGTTTTATTTTGAATGTCTGTTGCATACACATGTTTTTGTAATACATTATTAAACAAGTACAATTAAAAATATTTTTAATTACAGGGTGATTTACAAATGTATGACGGTAGTTTTTTTTTGCAAAATCTCACTAATTCTACTGTGACGTCAGGGAAGCATATTTTCAACGAGTACTACTCAATATGGTATTTTCTCCACCAAATATTGCACAATACATATTTCTCATACAGTGTGTTTTACAGTGAGAATCACAAAAAAAATTATTTTTTAGGGATTACTTCAAAACCCTGTACTTATGAATTGATTATCGGGATAAGTAATATCATTAAAATATGCGTACCTCTAAGCTTCAAAATATATAAGGCGGCTTATTTATTGGAAGATATTCTATTTTACTAAAAGTAGAAAAACTACGAACAACCTAAAATTTCCCTTGTCAAATGTAACCATTTTCTTGGAGTATAATAAATTTAACACCGTTTTAAGAATTATAAATTTTAAATCCGATGCTATGGCCACTTTTCGAGATACAGGGCGTTAAATTGAGAATTATTGATTTTAGTTTAATTTTTAGTTTCCTATCTATATACAGATTAGGAAAGTATAGGAATCATGATTTTTACTTTCCTATCTGTATACAGATAAGAAAAGTATGGGAATCATAATTTTTTTCGACCTTCAGTTTTCGACGGATTTTTAAGTTTTGGGGTCCCCTGAATCCGTTTTTCTATTTTCGGGTTGATGTCTGTGTGTGAGTCTCTGCGTGTGTCTGTGTGTGTGTCTGTGTGTTTCGTCAGATACGCTAATACTAATAATACCGCTAATACTGGTAATACAGTGTTATATAAACCTATTTTGTAATCGGGCCCGACCTTAACTTTGCGTCGCTTACACCACCGCTACTAGAACCTTCCGACATCCTCCGGATTAACACGCAATTACAGATAATCACATTTGGGATACGTTTACTATTATATTCTTAATAAAAGAGAGAGTGCAGTTAAAGTGAGGATATAACGTCACATTCCATAGGTACACTTTAAAAAATAATTTTTTATAATATAAATAAGGTCACGGCATATAAAATGATATACACGCATTTCGTAGATTAAATTTGGAATGAAAAAAACTTATATTATTTACAAAAATAAAAATAAACTTTATATTTCTGTATAAATTGTTGCACTTTAACATTGAACGAATTAAATTTAACCAATAAATAATAAGGAGGATTATATGTTGTTAATGAGAATAAACTTTAATTAACTTCCTAAAAGTAACACTTCAGTACCTAAAATCAAAGATTTAAAAAAAAGTCCAATAACTATATTTAGCATGTTTTAAGCCCCAGGGTATAAAAGCATGATTTTCATCTCGGACCAGAGCATTTTTTTTCAATTTTGGTATTAAAACTATATTAGGTTTGCTACGTACATAATGATATGAGGTTCTGAAATATTTTTTAGGAGAAAAACAGTGTGGCCACGTCAGGTGCACATGGTCTGTATATTTTTTTTGCTTCTTATTAGTTTAGACCACGTGCACCAGATTGTCCCACACACACCACAATGTATAAAACAATATATTGCAACATTTATTAGATATGTTTCATATATAAACTAAACAATATAAACTACATTTTAAAAATGATAAACAAAACTAAAAAACTAAGATTTTATGATGCCAATAGGTAACTATATTTTAGAGGATGGTAAAATGCGCAATTATTTCTTCACAATGGGGGGCAGCCTGGTCAATAGGTATGTACTTTTTTAGCATTTCTCATTACCAATTGCCCCGACGAAGTTTATCATATGATAACTCATTTTTGGGCATTTTTATAACTTATCAACATTTTTGAACAACAAAAATGAATAAAGTTGTTGCACACGACGTTAACCCCGCGAAATATAGACGTCAACAAATATCCGCACCTACAAAAATTAAATAAGGATTTTCTGGGACTAAGGCAAATTGCTTTTTTTATATAGACCAGAGCTATCTAAATCACTATATAACACTACAAAAATTATGTCTCTTGCACGGCCACACTCGCTTGAACACGATAATACATTGTGGACAAATTGGTGCGCATGATCCGAGGTAAAAATATTTTTTTATATATATAAACGGGACATTCCCCTTTTAGTTAAATACAATGTTATGTATAGCATTACACAGTATAATTTCGATTAATAAAATAAAGTTACAAATTAAATAATACAAATAATAGTTAAAATAGATAAAATACAAATAGTACTATAGTACAGTTAATAAAGTACATTTATAAAAAAATAAGTAAAAATACACCTTTAATAAGTACCATTACAATACATTATACTAAACTGCACCCCTGAGAGTCTCCATAAATGAGCTGACGGAGCTAAAGAAATCGAGGTCAGCACGGTAAGTATTTGCGAACCTAGCAGAACGAACAATGAAGGTATTACGTCCATAATTCGTCCTGTGGAAGGGTATTTGAAAAATGTTCGCTGAGCGGGTTGTCCTGGGTGGGACGTGAATTCCTATCTCTTGCAACAATTGAGGACACGGTACTCGAGAATTAAATATGTTATATAACATTATGAAATCTTTCTTGTTTCGACGGCTATTAATAGATTGGATATTCAAATCTGTCTCCAATTTAGAGTAGTTAATATCTTCGACTCCAATACCCTGCTTAAAGGCCACATAACGTAAGAACTTATGCTGGACTCTTTCTAATTTGACAATATGTGAGACATAGTTTGGGGACCAAACACATGAAGCGTATTCTAAATGAGTTCTAACTAAAGAACAATATAAGATTTTAAGTGTGTTGATGTTTGAGAAATCCTGAGTAGTTCTTTTTAGAAATCCTAACATCTGTAGAGATTTGTTGATAATATTTGAAATATGTGGAACAAAAGATAGTTGTGAGTCAAAGTTGACCCCTAGATCTCTAATAATATTGCAGTTCTCCAAGATATTGGCACTGATTGTATATTGAAAATTAATTGTATCACGAGTTCGATGGAATATGATAACATTACATTTATCCGAATTTAGGCTCATTCCATTTAAGTCACACCAATTGACTAGGTTATCTAAATCAGACTGCAATGACACACAGTGAAGGTCAGATGATACTGTAGAGTACAGTTTGAGATCATCTGCAAATAAAAGGAATTTACCGAAATGAAAACAGGATTTAATATCGTTTACAAATATATTAAAAAGTAGTGGTCCTAGATGTGAGCCCTGCGGGACGCCTGAAGGTACGTGTATGCCGTATGACTTGTAGTTTGAAATATGTACAATTTGACGTCTATCAATTAAATAGCTTTCTAACCAATTTAAAAGTGATCCATTTACCCCAGCCATTTTCAATTTGTGGATTAAAACTCTATGGTTTACCCGGTCAAAGGCTTTGGAGAAATCAGTATAAATAGAATGCACTTCATATCCATTTTCAAGGGCATTTGACAGGTAGTGGGAATATGTTAATAAATTTAATTCTGTTGAACTTTTACGTCTAAAGCCAAATTGTTGATCTATGAGTATATTGTTGAGTGAAGATGTTAAAGGTTCGCAAACCAGATTTTCAAATAATTTTGGTATGGTACTCAAGATACTGATTCCTCGATAGTTCTTTACTTCGGATTTGTTGCCAGATTTAAAAATTGGTGTTATATAACTTATCTTCCAGACTGTTGGAAATATGCCCAGAGAGAGAGAAAAGTTAAAAATTATGAACAGTGGTCGTGCTAAAATAAAAGAACATGGTTTTAGAATAGATGGAGGAATTCCATCCGGCCCAGGACACTTACGAATATCTAAAGCTGCTAGTTTAGTATAAACATCGGATATTTTAATATCACAGTTAAATATAATATGATATGCACCAATGTGGTGCGCATAAAGCTTTACGTGTTAAAAGTCACTTTCTGCACTATAACTGTTACATATTGTAATAATAGTTGTTAGCAATGTATACATGATAATAATAGGTTGGTACCACGATAACACTGGTCAAGAATGTCATGATGAGCATGTGACATTTACAATAGAGAAGGTTATGAAGATTCCGGCTTTTATTTAAATCAATTTAATTCCTGAATCATCTTCAAAGATAAATATGAAACAATAACTACTGGTATCATTATCATTGTCTATTCTGAGGTTTATTATTATAGGGTCCATTAAGTTTTCCATTGCTACATTCACTTTCCAAAATAAATTTACATTTTTAAAATAATCAATGCATTTTCTCTAATGTTCTCTATTAAGTTCTAAAACTGCATTTAAAAACAAATTTTGCACATCAGATAATTTAAATGTTGAATTATTTCGAGAATCATACCAGATCAGTTAAATGGGATTTAATTATGCGTGGTAAGGAGGCAATCTCAGAAAATCAATTTCTTTGTGTCGGGCCATCCCGTGTATAATATATTTTTTAAATTTGTATTTATGTGGCCTTGCTATTACAAGTAATTCTGCTTTCAAGGGTTTAGGAGAAGTGATAATATTTTTAGAATGAAGTCGTTTTGAAATAATATCTTCTTTTTCCATCTTGTTGTAAGTGTTGTAAGTAGTGACTCTTTAATCGACTGTGATAGTATGCAAACAATAACGGAGTTGGCTGGAATTTTCAAACATAATACAATCTATTTCTTCCTGTGTTTTGTTTTCTTTGACTCAAACATGAATAAACCATCTAGCAAAAATCTATCGGTCTATTATTAAACAATTTTCTTTTCCTGTTGGATTTTTCAATTCACAAGAGACCCCTTCCATAAAGGCTTGTTTTTTAGTTTTGATTGAGTTATTTTGCCAAATTTTTGTTACTGTATATGTCTAGCATTAACCCATGTTTCATTTAAATAAAATACATGTTTATCTGATTCCTTGCTTCCGCTATTATTCCTTAAATAATCATGTCTCCACGCAATAATTTTGTCTTTCACTGCTAAAAAGCTGTTTCTGTCACGTTTTTTGTTTTCTTAGTGTAATTTTTTAAGTGTAGGAATTTCATTTAAAAAAATGTACCATTTGCCTTATTACATTCTTTACACAAGTTTCAATAAAGGACTTGTTTCTTCCTCGGGGCTTTTTCGGATGTGAGACTTCTCCAATAAATGTATCTTCTTTCTTATTATATACACTGTCCATTTAGATACTCTAGTATAGGTTTCACATTTTGTGGCTATTTCATCCACAGAAAGTGAAACAAGGTGTTTTCGAAGATTATTAATTACATTAAATACGATATTTTGTTCGTCTAAAGATAATGCTTTATGTTCACTAGAGATCGTTTACGTGTACTTGTGCTTGAAATATTTTCTAATGCACTCACCATTCTTATATAACTCTAAAATTAATGTATATATATATATATATATATATATATATATATATATACTAATGCAAAATTCTAAATCAAGTAAAATAGATATGATACGGCTTTAAATAAGTAAAGTCTGACTTATCTGTCAAAATAAAAGGTTTATTACAGTAGAAACTATGGAAAAATGATTAAATCTAAATGAAAACTTTTATTAGGCCGATCAGATGTAATACAATTTTCATTTTAACTACAAATAAGCATTGAAGGATGAGGTGTTAACAAAATGTCTACCTCTGGAACCTGTACTATGTTCTGCAAATTAAATTACTGCACTCCTTTCTTCTCTATAATTTATTTTTTTATTGTACTATTGTGACATTCATTCCAATTCATAATACTGATTTTTTTTATTTAAAACCAACAAAAACCAGAAGACATTATCAAAAATATTCCTTTAATAATTGTAAAACACGCTGTATGATTATTTATGAAAATTAAATATTTGTTCAATAATCATAAAAACCTCACATTCATGTACACTATATAAGTGAAACGTTAACAGGAAAATGGAAAATGTGTAGCTGGGAAACCAATTCAATCGGAAAATATGTAGTTATTCCAGCCGAAGTGTTTTTACATGGCAATCGAACACATCACAGCGTCGTCGCGTCATCACGAGGCCCTTGCTCTTTTCTATATTTATTGATGGTACACCTGGAATCTGGATTCTGGAATCCTCCGGTTAGGCTCTTTAAAGGGTTGGCGAATTTTATCGTTGAGCGGGTAGCTAATTTGGAAAAGGGTTGAACAAACAATTATCTAGAAAGCTTCTTTCAATGTGGCGAAAGTATAAGATTTTAGTGTTTTAAACAGGTATTTATTGATATGGAAAATCTCCATCTAATGAAATTATATAGGAAAGTTTGGGTGTAATTGTCAATATTTTTAAATTTAATGGGCAAAGCTGGCGGGTTGAAGTTTACCTCAAATAAACAAATAAAATATAGATATGATAAGTAACGGTTGTTTGAAGCTCGAGTAATACCTTCTAGAGGGAGGTTGAAACGAGTTTGTAGGCGATTGTTGTGTTCACAACATCTGTAAAGGAAGTAAGGAAGCGGACACAAGGGGAAGGTAATCATCCCCTCTTGTTCAGTGGCGTTTCATTTCTCTGTAAGAACACACATTTTCCATACTTTTTAATTGTAAAAAAAAACTAAAAAATTCTCCAATTTTTCAATTTTTATAATGTACAGGGTGTTTCCGAACTTGGCGTCCAAATTTGTAGGGGTGGTAGTTCGCATAATTTGAGAGCGATTGGCAGATTTCATTTTTCTAAAAAAATTATAATAAACAAAATAGAACCATTATAAAAAAAATCAAAGAGCGGGTCCTACCCTGGGCGTGTAGCGTAGCGGTTCCTCATCTGGATTTACAACTCAAAAACAGATGCGATTTTCAATTTTGTCGATTCTAAGCGTAGCGCGCGCGAGTCGAGGTGATCCCGTCGCTGTGCAGGACCGTACCTGTTTAAAATTTTTAATTATTTTTATTTTAATTATTTTGGAAAAATTAAATCTGCGAATCGGTCTCAAATTATGCGAACTACCACCCCTACAAATTTGGACGCCAAGTTCGGAAACACCCTGTATAGCGTCTTATATGTGCCTGATGCAGGAAATAAAACAAAATCACTGTAGAAGTCTAATTTTTTCAATTAAAAAATAAAATTTTAATTTTACAGCAATTTTATTAAAAATAAATACAGGAGCGACTAGTTTTGGCCTCACAGGGACATCTTCAGGCCTGTAATACAATAATCCTTAATTATTAGAGTAGGAACAATATAAGAATAGGTTAGTCACGATTAAAATTGAATAGTATAAATCACAAAAATGGAAATGTGGAAAAAATTAAAGAGCAGTTCAAACTTAACTACAAATAAGAAAAATGGGTACGGAATATACAAGAGAAGAGATGATATTAAGCAATTACGAATGCATTTAAATTGCTCGGGATAACAAATAAGGCTGATAATATATCAAAGAAGGTCCGGATATGTGAAAGAGGACTCGCCGTTTTCTCTGTAAATCTTGAGAATGTAAGGATAGAGGGAAGACGAATCTTGCTGGCTCAGGTGTGGAAAGGCTAGAAAACGGGAAGTGTAAATGAAAGCTCCAGTACTCGTAAATATCGTCATTTTTGTCTAATTTTTTATTCTTACTCATAGTTTCGGTTTAATCTTCGAAATTCATTTTTAAAACGAAATAAAAGTAATCAGTCATGCAAGCATATAATAAAACAACGTGAATTCATTATATTTAATAAGCTAATAAACGTTTATTTCAATGAAAGTACATATATGTGAATATAAAAAAAAAATAGAAATAGATAAGAATAATAAAATCAATTTGAAATACAACAAACAAATATAAAATGAAATAAATTAATAAATGTAAAAATAGGAAATTAATAACATAGCTTCTAAAATTAACACATTTTAAGCAGATAAATGTTTAGAAAGTTGATGATCTCGCTGAACATAACAAATCTGACGTTCTCCCCCTTTTTAATATTATGAGGGTTTTTGTAGTTAAAATGAAAATATAATTTATTTTTGGTCCTAATAAAAATTTAAACACAGAAATTCATAATCTTAAAATATTATCAAACATTTTTTTGCCTTTTTCGGTTGCCTCTGCCACTTTTATTTTAGTAGTTTCGAGGAGAATTCCACTATGGGAACCAGGAGAACC
This sequence comes from Psylliodes chrysocephalus, assembly GCA_927349885.1. Taxonomy (NCBI): domain Eukaryota; kingdom Metazoa; phylum Arthropoda; class Insecta; order Coleoptera; family Chrysomelidae; genus Psylliodes; species Psylliodes chrysocephalus. Next base: position 1,593,870 of record OV651824.1, on the reverse strand, counting down.
ATCAATTGGTTGGTAATATTTTGATATTTTGGGTCTGGTAAGAGGTAAGTCGTTTTAAACTTTCTTCTTACGTAGCTGTAACCTATTGGAAAATAAAAATTTAATGTTAAATCAAAAGCTCCTAATTGAGAATTATATTTGTAAACGCCATTTTAATAATATTTTTAAAAGTTCTTGGAATCGTTGTTAACAGAAACCTGCAAAAAAATATATTGTGTTATTCCTAAAATATAAGATATCACATAATGCACATTCATATAATATTATTGTGCTAGAACAATAGTAGGTACTATTTAAAAAAAGTAATTTCGAGAAAATCAACTTTTTTCATCATTGTACTTAACTTTTTTGTCGCTTAAATCATTATTAATGTCATTTTGTGTAGTTAGTTGTGATTTGTATAATATATATTATAAAAACCTATCATCAGTGTTATTAGATGCCGACTTTTTTCTAATAATTATTTTGTAAGATGTCCTTGTTCTAGTAAAAACATATTTAAACACAGTTTTCTGGATTTCTGCTATTGTTTAATTTAATTGACTAATTGTGTGTTTCATTAAAGGTATATCTCTTTTTTGTTAAAGCAGTCTTTGTATTTTATACTTTTTAGATAATTAGAGAAAACAGTAGGACTAAAATATCCAATTTCACAAACAAAAATGTAGAATAATGAATCTCACATCAAATGGAAAAAGACATTTTAGGATGTCCAACTATGTATTAACTTGAAAACTAATTAAAATGTATATTGCAACTGTGCTCAAATAAATAAATATTTTTATATCTGACTATAGCGCCAGAAAGAAATGTTTTAGATCATAATGATCTGCTTAACTCAAAATAGTCAAAATCCACATTATTTAATTAAGTTGTTCTATTATTATTTTAGCATAGCGATATAAACTCCAATAATAAGCATTCAATGTTTTTTGGTACGTTTTTATATTCTTGTTTAGTTTATTACTGCATAATATAGTTTATTAGTGATCCAAATATATCTTTATATTTCGGACGAAGACTAACTAACTAACTAACTAACTAACTAACTAACTAACCATTTTATGTTTTTGGCTCTGAATAGTTTTCTTAAGAATTTTAAAACCTGCTTTTTTGGGATACCCCATATTATCAACAGCATATCTTTGAGGTTAATTTTGTTTAAACTTAAAATTAATTTAGTACATAATATGAAAATTTAAACAATACACAAAATTAGTTGAATAATTTAGTTTAAAAAAAATATCGACAAAATAGTGGCCTTTTTCCGTAAACATTCTTTTTGAAAGAAACTTAAGTTTCTCTGCTTCCCTTGCTGTTTTAGTATTTTACAAGCAGATGAATATGTTGAGGAAGTAGTGACAGGATTGATTATTACACCTATCTCGTCGAATTTTACTGAAATTGCATTTTTCTTTAATATTTTCCTCCATTGAGGTCTGTATTAAAAATCTTCATTAGCATAAAATTTCGGGAAATTCGGAATAATAGTTATGACGTAGCGGTGTTCTTCTAATTGTAATCGGACCCTAGGTATATGGATACGGAAAGTGATGAATTGGAGATAGGTAAATTGTATTTATTGTATTAAAAGAACAACAAATATAAGTGCAATTAAATAAGTATATTAATATAACAATTTTTTAATGTTTGTATAAATTTTTTTTTTCACATAGATTATTAAATTAAAAAAATAACTATTAAAACACGAAATGTTAATTTTTTCTCTTTTACAACACAAAATATACAATACTGTTATCTTGGCAGCAGGTGGTTTTTGTGACGCAACAATTATGATGCTTGAATCTCATGAATTAAAGCTAATTCTCTTTCAATCTTAAGGTGATCACACCCCTTATAATTTTTGGACAAGAATATCTCAAAATATTTAAATTTTGGCAAAATAAATTAGGCAATAATATCTAGAATATGCATATATTTTAATGTTTTAATTCCTTCCAGTTTCCGAAAAAAAATTAAAATGGCTTTAATTTTTAAATATCGTAATGAAAATAAATGCATTCCTCGACAGCACTATTCTTAATATAATCCACAAATTTAAGCTCCTAATGTCTTTGTTAATGATTTCTTAAAATTCGCCAAAATTAGTGGCTAAATCGCCTCGTTAAGTGCTATCTTCTGGTGTAAACTAATGTAAATTGTTGCAAGAAACGAGTAATGACAGAATGTGCGATACGATAGTTACACCAGGAGACAGCACTTAACGAGGCGTTTTAGCGACTAATTTTGGTGAATTTTAAAAAATCATTACCAAGACATTAAGAGATTAAATTTCGGGATTATATTAAGAATAGTGCTGTTATTTTCATTATCATATTTGATAATTTTTCTCGGAAACTGAAAGGAATTAAAACTTTAAAATATAGGCATATATCTAGTTAATATTACTTAATTTATTTTGCCAAAATTAAAATTTTTTAATAAAATTACTTTTTGAAATATCCTTGTCCGAAAATTATAAAGGCTGCTGCATTCACCTTAATATACCAACATACACGATGTTTAAAATTCATGCGACAAATTTCAGGAGGTGATTGCTCGTATGAAATTAAGATGGGTCTTTCCTATAACAAAATTTCCTCAGATTTCCGAGATATCACCCTTAAGACGTGGTGACTAAAATTGAGTTTCTATTTTTTTTCTAAGATTTCGTAAAGCTAGAAACTTGAAATTCTGTAATTTTCGTGCACTCGCAAAGGACTAACCACGGTTATTTTTTCAATATTCCTGTTACATTGTAGGGGGTGAAATTACCAACCCTTACTTTATTTCATATCAAAACTTTTTTTCGAGATGAAGTTTTATGAAATAATTTTGTAACTTGAAATCCTTGTTTTATTTAAAAACAAATTATTTTTAAATTTTTTTCCCAAAACCAATGGCTTTATAAAAAAAAAATACTGTTTTCCACTCAATTTATTAAAAAAAGTGTTGCTAATGTAACAGGAATATTGAAAAAATACCCGTGGTTAGTCCTTTGCGATTACAGAATTTCAAGTTTCTAGCTTTACTGAAATTTTAGAAAAAAAAATAAAAACTCAATTTTAGTCACCACCTTTTAAGGGTGATACCTCGAGAAGGAGTGGGCTGAGGAAATTTTGTTATAGGAAAGACCCATCTTAATTTCATTCGAGCAATCACCTCCTCAATGTTGTGGCATGTATTTAGAAACACCCTGTATATTACACATTTTTTTAAGCGGGAAAAATTCTTGACAATCTCTTTTCCCTAATTGGCACATGTCGTATTTCTCTAGGATTTACTAACTCTGGCAGCAAACAATTAAAATAGAAATTTGTCAGCTGTGGTAGCATTTTTGCCTTCCAGAATTTTTCATTTCATTAACAAAATTCATTAAATAAATAATACTAAATTAAACAAAAACCTAACAACGCCTCAACAACAAACTAAGACGATCAGAATAATTTCGCACCTCTTCAAAAACAACTACCTATTTTTCGACACAGAAATGAACAAATTTAACTAAACAGCAGCTACCCTTTTAAGGTGAGTACAGCACCTCCTTATAATTTTCGGACAAGCATATCTCAAAAAGTAATTTTTTTTAAAAGTTAAAATTTTGGCATAATAAATAAGGCAATAATATCTAGAATATGCTTATATTTTAAAATTTTAATTATTTTCAGTTTCCAAGAAAAAAAATCAAAGGGCTTTAAATTTTGAAATATCATAATGAAAATAAATACATTCCTCAACAGCACTATTCTTAATATAATCCCCAAATTTAAGCTCTTAATCTCTTGTTAATAATGTTTTAAAATTCGCCGAAATTAGTGGCTGAAACGCCTCGTTAACTGCTATTTTCTGGTTTAAACTGGTGTAAACTGGTGTAAACTGGTGTAAATCATTGCAAGAAACGAATGATGACTCAGAGTGTACGATACGATAGTTACAGTCGCGTTAGACCAGAAAGCAGCACTTAACGAGGCGTTTTAGCCACTAATTTCGGCGAATTTTAAAAAATCATTAACAAGAGATTGAGAGCTTTAATTTGGAGATTATATTAAGAATACTGCTGTTGAGGAATGCATTTATTTTCATTATGATATTTCAAAATTTAAAGCCCTTTTATTTTTTTTCTTGGAAACTGAAAATAATTAAAATTTTAAAATATAAGCATATTCTAGATATTATTGCCTTATTTATTATGCCAAAATTTTAACTTTTAAAAAAATAACTTTTTGAAATATGCTTGTCCGAAAATTATAAGGGGGTGCTGTACTCACCTTAACCAAAGGCGGTTTCTCCATTGGTTCATTTGTGCAGTGAACACCCAGTTAAATTTCATAAAAACACATTATTTTAATATTACATAAATAACATAAAAATATAAATTTAATTTTAATATTTTTATTTTCATACATGTTAATCTGTATTTTTTTTTGTATATCATTGTCCTTTGGCTGATCGCGTCTCTGTGGCACAGTATACCTAAGTATACTGTGTCTGTGGCGCACTATGATGAGTGAGCCTAACACGACTGGGACGATATGCCGAAATGCATAAAGCTAAAAAGAGAAGGCAACACGCCAGATCCTTCAAACTGTCAAAGAACACTAATTGATGCACCGCTCACAAACAAGGTTGCCAAACCAGTGTTGCCAGTCTAGTACAATTCACAATTGTACTAGATGTATTACTTTCTGTGTGCATCAGTGTTCACGTGTAAAATATATATATTGTGTTCCTTGTTTGGGTTCATTATCAATATTTTTTCCCTTTCAATGAATTATTCAAAAAATCTAATACATATAAGGAATCTGGTACATTTTTTAGACAAATCTGGTACACAACAAAAACATATTCTGGCAACAAATCAAACAAATTGTCACTGTCATTAGTGACACTCCTCTACTATTAAATACAAAAAAAAACGTAAGATTATATTAATTGTGCTTATTTAAAAAAATGTGTTTAATTAAGAACTGTATCTTCAATAAATTGAAAGATGTGTGCCAATTCAAAGATTGTTCCCGAAAGGCAAGGTAAATTAAAATTTTTAAGGTTATGTTGATTTATTTACATATATAATAAATTTTTACGACTCTAGTTTGTATTATATTTTGTTTTAGTGTTTAAGACCATCCAAAGACTACTTCAAAATAGTTTATTTTGTATTCAATTGTAAATACTATGAAGAAAGAAGTAAGAAAAAAATTAGTAAATTTTTTTTCTCACAAAACCTGCTAAAAGGAGAAATTGAAATAATCTGTGAGGTCACTAGACATCATTATGGAAATGTACAATAAAAATTTGATAAATATAAAGAGACAAATGGTTTTTCACTTTAAAAGTCTGAATCGGAAAAATGGATTGAGTTAATTTAATATAATCGATGATAAATTTTACCTAAGAAATGGTATGTACATTTAAATAGTTTACCTATATAAAGTTATGTTTGCCTGCAATTATCAATCTTGTTACCCTCTAACCAAGATCGTTTGTTGCATACAAACCAGAAAAAAGTTTCGAAATAAGTATCAAACAAACTTAACAAGTCACATTCCAGATATCTACATGTTCTGGCTATAAGTACATATCAAAACATTAATATACTATCTACAATTAAACAATAATTTGAAAATACAGATGAAGCCGATTTACCTATTTAAACAAAATTACTATTATTCTATTTATTAAAACTTAAAACACATTATTTTTTTAGTAAACTTGGACATGCAAAAGCAGCCATGAGGGTAGGACATTAGTGAGTGCAAGAATACTTTGAAATGTGCTGTGAAATACACATAGAAAGGATCATAATATAAAAAATTAAGTGTGATAATATTTTACGATATGTATGTCACTAGTTTAGTTCACAGATTTCTGTGTTCTGTGTTCAATTATTTAGTATCCTTTGATAAAAGAAGTTGTATATTATTGTTGACCTTTTTAAATTGTTTATTTTATCTCATACATTTTTTTTTCTACTCTTCATACAGTATTTTGAGAAGAGTATTATAGGTTTACTTTGTCTGTCTGTCCGATGTCACGTTTTTTGTCTGCACTATAAATCGAAAACGAAAAATAATATCAATTTGAAATTTTTAAGCAAAAATCAAGCTCTATAAGGGGACAAAGCCTATTGATTTTTAACAAATCTGATTAAAAATAAGGGGGTTAACATGGGTTGAAATTAAAAAGAAATCCTAAATTATAAACGAAAAGCGATATCCACATGAACTTTTTAGTAAAACTGAAGCTTTATAAGAAGATAAAGCCTACTAATACTGAAAAAAATATGAATATATTGGGGAGTTAAGGGGGGTTAAAATATAAAAAAAATCCTAACTGAAAAACGAAAAATAATATAAACTTGAAATTGTTAGCAAACATCAATTTCTAAAAGAAGAAGAAGCCCTTTAATTATAAAAAAAAATCTGATTAAATATGGGGGATTTAAGGGGGGGTTGAAATTAAAAAAAAAATCAAAAATGAAAAGCGATATCAACATGAAATTTTTAGTAAAAAAGCAAACTCTATAAGGAGTTGAGGTCTATTGATTGTGAAAAAAATTGTTTGAAAATGGGGACTATTAAACTGCGAAGAGTATCATTTAGAATGCCAGGCATTATATATCTTTATTCTAGTTTTTGTCTGTGTAATATTATGTATTGTGATGGGACTGATAAAATAAACATTTAAAACATTTTAGTTCTTATTTTATTTGCCAATAAAACCTTTCTATATAACCTAATATATATTTAAAAATAATCTCAAATTATGAAGAAAAGTCAGTTTACTAACTAATAATATTTATAGATGGTTTTCAACGTATTAAAAACAAAAAAATATTACACTAACTAAAATATTCATTTATTAATAGTTGTAGTGCTTGAAAACAGTATGATGTTGATAATAATAACTACACTTAATACACACTCAAATAATAAAAAAACAGCGATATTGACTCTTGTACAAAGTACGAACTTACAAATGATAATATTATTGGAAAAAGTGAACACCCATTTTAAATTATCATGAGCCGCCACTGCTTTTAACCACGGGCTTCATAGACTAGCAGAGTTGCCATATTCACTGGTATCATTGTTTTAATAGAATTAGTATCGGAATGAAAACTATGTTAATCTTTGGCCCTGTTTAAAATTGGTAATCTTTTTAAAAAAAAGTTATTTAGAAAATAGTTAAGATATTTGTTATAGAATGACGCTAAAGAGCCAAAAAATTAAATTTGTTAAAAAGTTGAAATTATTGTTGTTTTTCTTTAAAAGTGTAAGTTTTTCGCGATTTAGCGTCATTCTTGGTTCATTTTTAGAACGATTGGCCTGAACCATTTTTTTTACAATTTTTTTTAACTGCCTCAAATGTAAAATTGTTTTTTGGTGGAGGAGCGCCCGTCATATTTGCTCTTAATTTTATTTTTTTGATAAGAAAATTAAAGTTTAATTACAAATTAAAGGTGATTGCCTAATGTACCCCCTCTGATAATAAAGGTTATATTTGTACTTATGATATAATCATGGAGGTAGAAGGTAGGGAGACGCTATCACGTGGTTCAAGACGGGTTCACTTCCGCCATATTGCGTTGACAAATCCTTCAAATAGCTAATCGTAGTTTCAATCAACGTAACTTACAAAAATTATTAGTAAGTACCTGTTGAAGTTTTCGTAGAAATTGTATTCCTCTAGAAAGGCTTCCAATTTTAAAATGTCCTCTTCGTCAAATCAACAAATCGTCAAGAGACTATAGAGCTCTTGGCTTATCAGATAGTTACGATAGTGTGCTAGACGTTACTGAGCATGATCAAATTATTTACTAAATCCCACGCCATCGGGATTACAAAATATATTTTTATACATATATATAAAGTGACCAAATTTTGAAAAGTAGAAATCAGGACAAATCGAAAACAAGGATATATTCATACAAATTCTCTTTGCAGTATAGTGACGGTTTGGTTCATTTAAGAGCAAAAAAATATATATAAAAGAGTGGGATGTCACGTCACCATAAAAATTAAAATATTTATATTTTTTTCGTTAGACAAATGCGGGACACATGTTAAATACAAATAATATAAAAATAGTACACAAAATATATAAATAGTACACATAGGCCATCATAGTACACCAGTGGTGTATCCTTCCGAATTTATGTTTAATTTATATGGTGTCAGCCTGAAAGTGAAATATGTTTATTTTTATTGAACTCTATTTAAGTGTTATTTTGACACCAATTTTCATCTCATTCAATTCTTTTACATTAAACCTCAAAGCATTTCCTTTTCCTGTTTAATTAATCACGAATTTCTATTAGGAGTTCGCCATCTTTAATCTTATACAAAATGAGTCTCTTACTTGGGATTCCTTGCTATTTATTCATTGCTATAAATTATAAATTAATCAGTATCTCTGTTTCTAATTTTTTTTTTTTTTTAATTTTACTATTATCAGAACTCCCTTGTTTTATTAACACTCACTTTTGAGTCAAAATAACCCTGTTGCACTTCAAAACAACGTCAATAATAATGTTAATATTGTGGGTAAACAGAATTTGTAATGAAATTCTCTAAAACTTGAATTATAAATTTCCCCATACAGCGAGCATTCGCACTCGACTTGCTGATGAACTATTTTCTAGGAAATTAATTTAATTTTCAGGAAATAAAGTGGATATCGCGCGATCTCTGGCTAATCTTTCATAAACCCATCAGCGTATTATCTGATTTTGATTAGTTTTAGAATGTTGATTAACGGCCGATACGATGAAATGTGGAATATAGATGCACATAGTGAGATGCGTTTATTGGCAAAATGATGGACCTTTATTGGATTGGCTTTCTGGCATTAGCAGGATATGGGCACCTATAGATTTTGCACCAATTATTGTGTGACTGATTTCATTTGAACATGAATGCAATACAAAAGATCTATCAAATGTACGAGTAGACCAAATACATTTA
>OV651824.1:1494904-1579904 GCA_927349885.1 Psylliodes chrysocephalus | reverse complement strand
TTAAATACTGTGTTTCAGTGTTCTGGGTTTGGGCCACTTTTGCACTTAAATTTGTTTGTTACAGATATGGAAGAGCCTTTTCAGGACTCAGGTTCTGAGTTTGTTCCTTCTGATAACTGAAGTTTAGTTTGTTTTTCTTAGTTCCTTATTATGTTTGTCTCTAATGATTTTTTGTTTATACTACAGACATAGAACGCACTTCCAGCGAGCCAGTTACTAATAACTGACTAATCAGGAAGAAAAATGAAGGACAGTGGAAGAGAAATATTAGAAAAAAAAAGCGTGCTGATGGCGAAGAATGCGTTAGGACCAGAGGGAGGGTGATTCCTTCTAAGAGTTTTGAAGCCAAAGATTGCCCGTGTTCAAAGAAGTGTCATAAAATGTTTTCGGAGAAGTGGCGTGAGGCTCTGTTTAAAATTTTTTATAGTTTGGGATCTCATACTTTGCAAAGTTCTTATATGTTTGGACATGTCAGGGTTCTAAACAAATAATGTACGTATACAACGCAAAATAGAAAACAAAAGGAACACAGTAGGTGTTATCTTTTGCCAGACGAAAAAGGAGAAGACAGAAAAGTTTGCAAAACTTTTATCAAGCAATCGTTGGATGTGTTGGATGGCCGTATAACTAGAGTATTGAAATCGAAAAGTACTACTTGAACGCCACAGCCTGATAAACGTGGAAAATCAACATCTGTTAATAAGACGTCTCTAGAAAAAGTCACTGCTGTAAAAGGTTTTATTAATAAATTACCGACATACGAGTCCTATTATTCTTTAAAAAAAATCCAAATGTCAGATATCTTTCTCCTAAACTAGACATTAACAAGATGTAAAAGTTGTTTAAAAATGAAACTGTACAACCCGTGTCACTGTTTGTTTTTCGTCAAATATTTAAAAACGATTTTAATTTATAGTTCCACGCACCACTTTCCGATAGTTGTCAAAAATGTGATACATTTTATATTAAAATTAAGGCAGCTATGGCAGATACCCAGGAATGTAAGGCAATTAAAGCGGAACAAGAGCTGCATCAGAGGAAAGGCATGAGACACGATGCTGAAGCTGCAAAATCGGACACTGATATCACAGTAATTTAATTTGATTTAATGAAAACATTTGCAACGCTATTCATTTCAACAGGAGCTCCGTACTATAAAAGGCAACTTTGGACGTTTTGTTTCGGGATTCATGATCTTCAAACTGGCAAGGTACACATGTACATGTGGGACGAGAGTATCGCATCACAGGGTCCCCAGGAAATTGGTTCGTGTATTGCACACTGCATTAATAACTTTGTTTCCACATAAAAGTTAATAATGTACAGCGATCTGTGCGGTGGTCAAAATAAAAATTTTAAAATGGCTGCCCTTTGTACTTACATTACCTTATCCAGCAACTACAAAGTTGACAATATTGACCACACATTTTTAGTATCTGCTCATTCTCACCTTCCTAATCACCAAGACTTTGGTCTAATTGAAAAAAACAAAAAACATTACAAAAATATTAATATTCCCAATGATTGGGTGCAAGTGATTCTTAAAACCAAGAAAGAATCCATGCAGAGTAGTAGTAGTTATCACATCCAGCAACTTTTTCTCAACAAACGAACTAGAAAAAGCATTAACCAATCGTAAAAAAACGGCAGCTGATGAAAAAGTTGTGTGGTTACGTATACAGTGGCTGCGGTATAAGAAAGAAAAATCTGGAATTATCCAGTATAAGTATTCCAATAACGAAGTTGTTTCATTTAACGAAGTTAATGTAACAGAACGGGGCAAGCAAACTTTTCAAGAAATAGCAAAACTTCTTCCTTTGTTTGAGGGACCCAAGCCCATACAAGAAAAGAAATACCAAGATTTGTTATCTTTCCACCAGTAAACCATGAATTTTATCGAGAACTGGTTCACAATGCACGGGTGGAAGAAGACCCAGATGTTTTTAAAGATAACAAGGAGAAAAAAAATGAATAAAAGACTTTCAATTAAGTTTTTTTTTTAATTGTCTTATAATTTATCTCAAAATAAATTATTTCGCTTCAAATTCTCTTTTTATTCCGACGTCAGTGAAAAAAAGAAAAAAGGGTACGCAAAAGTGGCCCAAGCCACATTCAAAATCTTATTTATCAAAAAAAAAAGATTTACGTGACTTTAAATAAATTTAAAAACTCTTAAAAGCACTTCTAATAATGACGTGATTAATATTCAAATATTTTGATAATTTTCTTTTGCTATTTTCTTCATAATAAATATTTTGGGCTTGGGCCACTTTTGCGCTCAACGCCTCATATCTTGTCTTGACTTCTAACCACCATAACTCTGTTAGTTTTAATAATAGCAAAAAATGCTAAATATCGTTTTTATGTAAAACGTTATGTTTTACAATTTTTATTAAGTACTTTTTTATAGCACCTATTGTTTTTAAATATTTTGTTGTTTTCCGCCATTTGCCGGCGCCTGAAAAACAAATTTTTTTTACAAATCGTTTTCTAATACTCTAAAGTGACTTTAATTAAAAATTCCTGAAATTCCCCCAAAATTTTGATATAAAGGTCTATTTAATTGAACTAAAGGTAATTTGTCACAAGAATTCGTGCATTTATATCTGGAGTATCGTCCATTCTCCACATAGATGGACTGTGTTTATTTTTTCACTTGAAAACAACAAACAAAAATCTTCATTTGTTATTTTTTAATTATTCCACCACCTTGAAACCAAAAGGCTACCCTTCAGAGTGCTAAAATTTCTACTCAACTAGTAAGATAAATCCGCTTGATCTGTGGAGCGGGCAGACAAAATGGCTTCACCCTAGCATTTACAACAGGGGGGTAGAAGCGCAGCAGATGGTTACTTCCACAAATGGGGCATCTAGAGACAGCCCTCGGTGACGTTATCACCCTGCAGCGACAATCAGCTGGTTTTTGAAGAGGTGATACCTTGCAGGACTTGGATGAGCTGAGAGGCTGACTATCTCTAGACACCTCTCAAAGAGAACCAGCAGGTTTTTGACGAGTTAAGAGACATATCCTATATGTCCTGGAGGATGAACAATGAGTTTAATGGGGTGTGAGTGCTGTGGAGTAATCCTTATATTACATATCTCTTTATTCTGTTTGGGTTGAAAGGGATACTTGAATATTCTTTTAAGCTGTCGTATATATTTTGCTATAATATTTTTTTCTGCAAACCGTTTATTTTTTTTTAGTTCATTTATCTTGTACTACTGTACAAACCAAAAACATTACAACTAAGAGACCAAATTGTTTACATTTTTATGTGGCAAATCATTATTCCCACCAGATTCTCGTTTATTGCGTCTTTGCCGGTTTTATCAGCCTGTAAAAATTATTTGGAGAAATTTCTTTCAAAAAATAAAATTGATGTATCCTATAATTATAATTTTATATTATATAAATAAAAATATGATTTTAATCAAATTATTCCTTAAAGTTTTAATATAAGCTAATTTTTTTATTAAAAATCAGTACTAATCTAAACAAAATATTAGGATTGCAAAGAACTATGTAAATACGGCAACGCTGAATATTTTTACGAATTTACAACTAAACTCTATTTAACTTAAACGCAAGTAACGCGTAAACCCAATAGCTCCTTGACCACAGCATGATACGCACAAGTCCGGCTGCTATTGTCCAGAACAATGATCCTGTTTTAGATGTTTCCACATCCCCAACTAGCCATTCATAAAAGTGTATTTGTTGTGAAGTTCTCATGATCATCTATTGTATAGTCCAGGAGACAGTGACGATTTTCGGTATTTATTTTCCCAGTCAGCAAGCACGAATAGAGAATTGTAGGATTAGCAATTCTAAGCAAAATTCATATATATTTAGAGGGGGGATCCGATGGGCTGAGGCCGAAAATGCGTCAAAACATACGAGAACACGGCTCTTTTTTTCCATTGATAAAAATAGTTTTAGTAGTAAGAGATGTACTGAAGTTAAGTAAAAAAATAGTCTGATTAATCTGTATGGATAATATATTTGGCAAGTGCATAAAATACACTTTCAAACGAGTTATGTACACAATTATTTCTACGACCACAATTATTTAAAGAATGTTCCAGGTGTTTTGTATATTAAAGTGTACGCATAGGGCACATAAATAAAATCTTATATCACAATGTTTCACCTAACCAGTTGATTTATTTATAGAAATTAAACAACAATTGAAGATATTACAAAAGAAAATAGGAAAATAAATTACATTTCCTTTTACAATTTTATATAATAATTGTTTTATTTAGAATTCACGAATCAATTAATTATAATTATTGTTAGTTTCGTTATGTCAAATTATTTATACTAGAGGTGTGAGGAAAATACAGTGAACTGTGGAACGCCAATATCGTTGGATGCGCGTGGTAGAAATGGTCCTATAATACTGCTAAAAACATAGCTAAATTTTCATGGAAACACTGTACTTTTGACATTTGCGATACTCCGACGCATATGCATTATTGATGTAATCTCATGATTTTACAATAATAGTTTTTGAAATTTTAGTGTGATTTTTAGGTTATTATGGTTATTCATTTTATTTGGTTCTGATCTTTTGCGCTTTTAGAGTATTTGTCTTTTATATAGTTTTTAATTTGAATTTTAATATTTTGGTCTATTTATATTTGATTGCTGCTTTTCGACAAGTGCTTTATTCTTTTTGTGTTAAAATAAGCTTTATAACCATTAAGTACATGCTTCTAGTTGATATCTACCTAATCGTCATCGGGTGCTTGCAACAATGGGAAAAAGTGTATGGTTTTTTTGGTGTAAAGTTAGACGCCTTCATTTTTCAGGTAAGTTATTTGTAGTTATTTTTTACTTAAAAGGATAGCAATACGTCCTGGTTCGGGGTGTGACTTTTGGGTTTTAGCTATCTGAGCCAAATTGTCGGCTAAGTGTCCTCTTTTAGGGCACCCAGAACCGAAAACTATATAGGTATATAATATGTTTTTTTTTTAATTATTTTTTAATATGTATGCAGTTTGGATGAGGGCTTTAGGAAGAGATCCTAAGACTGAACACTGACTGCTATAAATGCCGTTTTTAGAGCACATTTCATAGTGATTTCATTCTAGCAGCAATGAGGAAACGTTTAAAAAACATGCTGTACCAGCTATTACTTTAAGACCTCGTCTCTTTAAGTTATTATTACTTCATTCTAATGCATATATTAAAATGGTTTTTAACTTATGTCCTTATGATTAAAAGATGTAGGTATTTTAGTTATGTTATAATAGAAATATATGATACTTTGTATTGACTGACCTACTGGCCACTGGTCATTCCACTTTTACTCCCTTTTTCATAAATTATCAAATTATTTAAAAACAAATACATACCTAGCTATTTTCTGTAAATTACATTAAAGTAGTATTAATACTTTACTAATAAAACTTCAGTTAATTTATCTTATATACACAACGGAAGAGTTAATTGGATTTTCTCCTTGTTAAGTTTCAAAAATAGTAATTTAACATGATTTAAAAACAAATACATGAAATGGGCAAAATAGGCCCACAAAGGCACTTTGTAAACAATCTCACTTGTATCGATGTGACGTAATGCGCAAATTCAATCTGGCTTACTTTTGTTAATAGATTGGCGTTCCATTTTAAATATACAGTTGACCGGGAATAGATTATTTAAATATACACGGACCGGGAAAACAAGTACGAAAAAATTCACTGGCTCCTGGACTAGTACTGTATCGAAGGAATTTTTATGAATGAAACAATATACGACCCTCCACAATTGCGGTCTACTCAACTTCCGCTGTTGTCAGACATTATTTTTTTTTGGACAATTTAAAGACCTAACAGTAATTCAAGCAAACGCAATAACATTACTACAGTTAAAAACATCGCAAACTTGGCATCAATATTTTAATTTTATCCAAATATTGCATTTCTGTCGAGAATCATCCGCGTTGACTTCAGAAATTGTGTAATCTGTATTGGTTATATATATATATATATATATAGATTTATAGTTGTCACATACGAGACCCATAAATACATGTGCAAGATACTATTAGAGGCCCGGTTTTCACATGCGAGGCCCGAAAACGGGCCTCGCAGGTCAAACACGTGTAAATAGAGCTATTTTTTATCACCCAACCCCCCAAAACCACAATCTAATTTTTTTTTTTTTGGACTCATATGTAATGTGTATATCTCCTCTTATACGGTTTTTAGTTCATTATATTTCTTACTAGGGTGCACTCCGAGCGTTTTGTATATAATTTCTATTGCCAATGCGAGGCTCTCGTATATCCGTTAAATTTATTTATTTATTGTCAATTCCGAGTCCCTTAAATATGGCAACGTTGTTCGTGTGCTGAGGCCCTACTAGTTTTTCATAGCAGGTACATAAAATGTTGATGAATAGGATTTAACATCCCAGGCATCAGCTGTTGGAACCCAAAATAAATTTAACCATTACTTTTTATTGTAAGACTTTTAAGATAATTTGAAATTTTCTAGTTTTGTACAGAACACTAATATTTTAATATCTTTAATGTCTCAAATCTTGAGTAACGTTTAAATATGTTTCAAAAATGGATCTACTTAAATAGATACACAATTTTCTTTGTTTTGTAAATAGGGTTTTCAATAAATAACAAACTAAACCTCCAAGTTGATCCCATTACAAATAATTATCAAAAAAATAAAAACAGATAAAAATTATAATTGTTACCGTTGTTATAATTATGTACCAAGGCCGTAAAGTTGATATTTTTTAACCGAATTGAAAATTTGCGTCCCTGGCCAAGCTGGTTAGACCAAAAATGATCGTACGGCCGAGGTGCATACAATATTTTTTTTAGGCGACCGTTTTATGTCGTGTTTTTTGCTTGCTATTGGTAGTTTGGTACAGGAGAGGGTTGAACAACATAAATATTTGTTCCGGTGGTATGAGCTCTCGTCTAACTTGTCAAATTTAAAATAATGTTTCACAGCGATGGAATTTTTAATTTGTTCCTGGAAATGAAATAATTTGCTTCTAGTCGTCTATAACAATAAATAAATCCTTTGCGCCGTCTAGTTTTGCTATTAACGATGTAAGAAAATATCAAAACTTACACCAAAAGTAGCAAAACTCGACGATAAAAATGCTTAAAAAGGGTTTCAGAAGCGGCGCAAGGCGTGGGCGACGTGGGCCACCGTCTACGGCGTCGCGGCCTGAAGGTTCTCGCGCCTCAAAAGTTTAATGCAGCTGTCTTTAACTTATGAAAAATATTTATTCTCACATCTGACCTACCTATATGTAAGCAAAAATTATATAAAAGAATGTTAACTTTCAAACACTCTCTATTTTAACTTTAATATAAAAAACAACGAATAACGAATTATGCTATTGCGTTCAACTAAACGAATATATTTCATATCCATTCTAGGTAGTGAGAAGACTGCAAAAAAATTAAATCTACCAATCATAGTTCATATTTTAGACACCCAACCATTATTATTTTAACTCTGTCAAACTAATTGCCATTATATTTTTTGGTTATTAAGATTAAATATATATTAAAATGAAAGTTATTTTTGTGTAGAAACGATAAATAATATAATTTTTAGTATTATTTGGTTAACATTTTGAAAATTTTTATCAATCTTTATGAAACTAATTTAATTAAGAGTATTAAAACTAAAATCACAAAAGTGGCCGTGGAGGTGTGAGCAGAGCATTTGCTTTTCACGCGAATAGCTCGGGTTTGAATTCGTGCTCGAGACAATTTTTTTTAAGTTTATTTTAATTTATAAATTAATAAAATTCATTAATTATTTTAAAATTAATTATTTTGGCTTAACAACCTAAAATAATTTTTTAAATTTGTAGATTTTTGTTAGTGGGTCGTAGAAAAAATATACTGTACGACTCAAGTTGATTGTCCATATCTACTCTTGTTGCACAAACTACAATTTTTACTAAGTAGGTATGCTACATTGGTAAAATCCTGTAAATGGCCATATATTCGCTTATTTTGTTTTCTGTTTGTATAAACAGATTTTGATGTGAGAATCCACTGATTGAAAGGAATAAATATTAAATAAAAAGTAAAGTAAAGTGAACTAAAATAAGTAAAAAAAAAAATGGTTTTATGGTTAGAACCTTTAAAAGTTTTGCTCGTTAAAGAGAAATATTTAAACTATTACGCACGTATAGTGTGTCAATTCAAAACTGCTTTTTGGCAATCGTTCTATGCTAGAATATTAAAAATAAACTACTTTATTTATAAAACAATATAATTGTATTAAAAACTAAAAATCGAATTATTATATTTAACAAAACGTTCCGATTTGATTTACTTTTTTTTATTCTCCTCTAATATTCGATTCTAGAGGTGAAAAGTAAATCATTTAAAAGGTGCGTCTTTTGCGTTTTTGTTTGCGCTCTTTCTCTTTCTTTACGTTTCGCTTTTTTTTTTTTCTTTTCTATTTCTTTCCTAAGACGTCCCCCTTTATATGATTTTTGACTTATTTTTGTATTTGTTTTTAAAAGCATCACCTTTAAAATTATTTAAAGTGGACTGTTCTCGAGTGGGTGAGAGTAGTGATTTCAAACCTTACGAATTTTATGAAGATGTACAAATAATGATCCTAAATTTACCTGATTTCAATAAAGGTGTAAAACAGCTGCTCCAATACATAATAGAAAATAAGTTGAAAGAAATGTATCCAAATATTTATATTGTTATTCAAATTTTGTTAACAGTACCAGTAAGTACAACTGCTGAAAGGAGCTTTTCAAAATTAAAACTAATAAAAAATTAAGAAGTACAATGGGCCAGCAAAGACTTTAGCATTGTCAATTTTATCTATTGAAGCAGATATATAATCTGGATTATGGTACAAGAGTTCAGTAAAGCTAAAAGCAGGAAATTTATGTTTCTGTAATTATTTACTGCTAGTAATAATTACTTAAAAATATTAGTTAAGTCTAAGAGTTGTTAGCATTTTTTTTATACAAGTTTCAATGTTATTTATCTATATAAAATACGTCTTCTTGCGCCTCCAGAGGTCCTTGCAAAAATATATCTTGCCCACATAAAATTTAGGTCTTGCTCTGCCACTGAAGAGTTTTTTTATTGTTATAGACGTCTAGAAGTAAATTATTTTATTTTCAGCTAAGACGAAAAACTCCATCAATGTGAAACGTTATTTTGAATTTGACAGGTTAAACGACAGCTCCCACCACCGGGACAAAGTACCTACATGTTATTCACTGTCTCCCCCTTTCCATGTAACTAACTACAAAACACGACATGCCACTTTAAATATTTTTTTTGACGTATGTGTTCTCATCTAGTTTTCTATAAAATGTGTTTCTAATAGATTTACAATAAAGATAAGACTTTTTAACCTTTAATTTTACTAGATATTAAATAATATTTTTTTAGTCTTGTACAAGAATTTATTCTTCCTATCTTCATCCTTTATATCCGTCTTCAACTTATTTGGAATAATAATTTAAAATCTGTAAAATATAGATACTTACCTCATTTGTAACGATTCCATCATTTTCATTTTTGTTAGTTTCAATTAAAAAATGAACATTATCATTTTTTGAAATTAAAATGTTTTTATTTTTACCAATATTGTTACCTACATTAACATTGCCAATATTGTTTTCAACATCAATATTATTTTAAAACAAACATGACAAACATAATAAATAAAAAAAAATCATCTTCAATGAAAATTCTTTATAATTTGTTATTAATCGATATAAATAATACATTTTCTTTACATTGTCACTTACGTCTTGAAGACTTTATGACGTAAAATTGACAGGCTGTAATAATGTATATGCTTTTTCAGTGCATCCAATCTCGTATACAAAATCGAAAATATCCAAATTTGATATTGATTCTAAACTATTCAAATACAGAGTCACTTTATTATCTGGTAAATTAATTAATTCTGAAGTAGGAACAAGCCATTCATCTTTCTATGACAATTTTTTATTTTTATTTTCATTCAAAATAGTTCATAAAATTAAAAATTGCTATATTGCTAAATGTTACTCTAAAATATTTTTATTCAACTTTTTTATCATTGGTTAACACAAGTAGGTACTGTCACTAAAATGTGTATCAATTTTCACCAAAACTAATGAAAACGATTATTATGAATTCTGGTATTTAACACCCCTGGTAAACACCCTATATCATAAATTTTTATAGATACAAGAATACGTTGTTTATACAGGGTGAGTCAGGAGGAGCGCACCAAGCTCTAGGAGTATATTATACACGTGAAAATAATGTAAAAAAACTCATGTTCTTATCCGATTTTCATTTGTTTTCAAGTTATAGCATATTAACAAATAAACAAATTTACACATAAAAATTCTCTTGTTCTAAATTTGTATCTGGCATTTTGCAACACTAACAATTAGATAAATTCGAAATTAAACGTTCAGTTACTGTTCACTGTACACTGACAGTTCATCAAACCGTCAGAATTATCAAATGCCTTTGAGCCTTGAACATATGGCATACTTTGATAATGTTAAAATTCAGAAGTGGAAAGCTAGATGAACATTTTTAATTACGCCATAACTTGAAAACAAATGAAAATCGGATAAGAACATATGAGTTTTTTTAAATTATTTTCACGTGTATAATATACTCCTAGAGTTTGGTGCGCTCCTCCCGACTCACCCTGTATATATATTTTTTTTTCGTCAAAATGACGTAAATTGGGAAAGAATGTTATATTAAAAGCTGCGGGCCTAGATGGCCTTTAGAACTGATATTAACCGGTCCCGGTATTAGACCGGAATCGCTTAGCAAGTGAGCTCTTTCAAACTGATAAAAAGAAAGTAGGAATACAAATTCTTAAAAGCTTAAAAAAAGTGATATTAAACTGTTTGCTTTGTTTTCCATAAAAACTAAAACAAATTTTGAAACAGTGGTTCCAGCGGAACACAGAACTTTATTTACAAAAAAAGTTATCTAAAAAAAATGTTTCTGAAGTAGGCCATGATCGACAAATATAAAGATACGATTCATGTCCCATGTCCGTAATAACTACGAACGATTCTGAATTAAATTCAA
Organism: Psylliodes chrysocephalus; assembly: GCA_927349885.1. NCBI lineage: Eukaryota > Metazoa > Arthropoda > Insecta > Coleoptera > Chrysomelidae > Psylliodes > Psylliodes chrysocephalus. The sequence continues at coordinate 1,568,817 of OV651824.1, read as the reverse complement.
AATAAAACTTAAAAAGAAAAATAATTTAATGCTCCGACATGCGTAAATTTTTCTAAAGCCAACTTTAGAAACATTTCTTTGAATAATTTTATATTTTTGCTTTAACTTAAAATTAAAAAAAATATATTTTAAAATTTTAAATGTCTATATTTTCACTTAATCTTCTAGACAAAGATAATTGGCAATATAAATTATTCCTCTCACCCTCTGTAAAAATAAAAATCTGTATTCCTCATTTTGGCAAAATCTGTGTCAAATTAGCGTAATTAAATCATTGGAACCCAGCGTTGAGCGAGACAGATTCACGATTAAAATTATAGTTTTGTTTTGTCTGTATTACTATTGTTAATGTTTTATGTTAGAGGGCAAAAACAATAATTAAAGTCAGAGATTTAGTGTTTTCAACGGATGATATAGTTTAAATTAATACCCTCGCCAAGCTTTTTTTTTATTTAGAATACAACAAAACAAACAAATAAAGATATAATATATCTCCTTTTATAGGCATCTCTATAATACCTACAACTTCTCTACATAACATTTTTCTCTCCGTAAAATAGATTATTCTAAAAACGCACAAAGTGGAATCGATAATATTTCGGAACAAGTCAAACGCTGTAAACAATTTTTGTACAGACCGCATACTTTGTATCGTAATATTACCGTTTTCGCACGTGTTGGAACAAACCTATTATACCACTATACGCGCGAACTCATAGAAAAGAGATTTGTTGTAAAGATCTGTAAACATTCTTCGAGTCAAACCTTTTGAAGGGCAAATTTTATGGGCCCATCTTGACAACGTCGCAGGGACTCGTATGTATATTGAAAAAGTAATTTATAAACAGAAGGCCTCTCATGTCAGTTAAACATTGTTAAGGGACTCGCATGCACGTTGCAAACATGTATGTTTAAATTTTAGAAATATATTACCCCTCTTGTGGCGTTATAATTTAACATTATTAGTACATTCTAAAACATCAAAATTTATATTCAAAAAATCACTCCTTCAGGAGGGCCTCGGGTGGTGTGTTGACTACATCGGGCCTCGCTTTTGTATTTGGCTACGTATATACGTATATATATATATATATATATATATATATATATATATATATATATATATATATATATATACAGGGTGTCCTTTAAAATGTGTCCCAAAATTCTCAGGCAGATTCCTTAACCAAAAAATGGAAAAAAAGTTCCTATAGACCTATGTCCTAAAGTGCCCCCTAAGCGAGCAACAGCCTCTCGAAATCATTTTTTTTATTTTGATTTTTTGAATTTTCTTAAAAATGGAAACAAATAAAAGAACCAAATTTTGGCTGTTAAATATGATCAATAATAGTGACCTTTTGACACCTTCAAAAAGAAATTATTTCGTCAGGGGTGTACTTGGGAATTTTTTGAAAATTTTGATTATTCATAACTTTTTTGTGTTTTTGGTAATGACTTATCCATATTTTTTTTTACATTCTACATTGAAAACTACGTCAAAAAGGAATACTTGTTTGATCTCGATTGGAGCAGCCGTTTCCGAGAAAACATCATCCAAAGATATTCGTGCAGTTTAGGTTAATTTTCATTTTTGGCTGTTGTAGCCAAAAAGTTGGAAATCGAGGAACACGGCTTACATGTCCCTATCCTTACTTTTGAAGGTCTATTCAGTGGCAAAAAATATTAGTTGATACAGGGTGATCAAAAATCGGATGTGATTTTGGATTTTTGATCACCCTGTATCAAATAATATGTATTTTATGTCACTGAATAGACCTTAAAAAGTTAGGATAGGGACTGTAAGCCGTTTTCCTCGATTTCCAACTGTTTGGCTACAACAGCCACCTGAATTTGAAAAAATGTGATTTTTGAGTAGCTGTAGATCCTTTACTATTCATATTAGATAACAAGTGTGATATATCATTGAAATCAGATTATCGAGCAGATTCTAAAAATATAAAAATATACAGGGTGTTCCATTTAAAAAACATAACTTTGATTTGGCACGGCCTTATGAAACACCCTGTCACATCGTAACTAATTTTAAAATGTGAAGCTTAAAGCTGCCTACTTTTATTATAACAGATCTACAGAGCTTCCTCACACTAATCAATCACCCTGTATACTATTTTTAGCTCTCTAAATAAAATTTAAAAATTTAGTTCCCATTTATTTATTATGAAGACCATAAGGTTTGTATGTAGCTGTTTAGAATAAAAAAGTAAAAATATGTATTTTTTTGGCGATTTTGTGTTTCATGGATAATTTTTTTCGCTCACTGATAAAAATGTTTCTTCAGTTAAACATTATTTCTAAAAGTGTTCTGGTGCGATTCGTTGTATTGTTATTATTTTGTTTAAAATGGCTCACAATAACTACAATAATGATTACACATTCGGCGAAATGACGGACATGCACTTATGTTTTGGACTCGCTTCTGGAAATGCCAATGAAGCTCGCAGACTTTATCAGGAGCGCTTTCCAAATAGGCATCTTCCATGCGCTAAGACGTTTTCTAGAATTGACGATAGACTTCGGGAAACTGGTACATTTAAGAAAAACTCTAGTAACAGTGGAAGACAAAATTATGTGAGAACTCCTGCTTTGGAAGAAGCAATTTTGGATAGGGTAGCTGAAACCCCATCGACAAGTACCAGAAAAATAGCAAATGGTAAGTAATTACTTATTTATTATTTTAGCTACCCCGTACCTTATCGTATAAAACTAGTTTTTTTACTTGTTATTGCTTCTCTTACATTTCACGACTTTTCGTATCGAAAAGAGTTGCGTTATGCAGAAAAAATCTGATTTCCCAAATCAATGGATTCTCTTTCTTAACTATTCACTACACAGATTCTCTCATTTAATTTCAGAAGTGGGAGTCGAACGTAACACGGTATGGAAAGTTTTGCGTGAACAACAATTGTACCCTTACCACATTCAAAAAGTTCAGGCACTTAAAGCTACTGATTATGAGCCGCGAGTTATCTTTTCTGAATGGTTTCTTGGAAGATGTAATCAAGATGCATTGTTTCTTAATAAAGTGCTATTTACCGATGAAACTGGTTTCACTAGAGATGGTATAATAAATTTTCGAAATATGCATGAATGGGCTGAAGATAACCCTCACGCGGTTGTTGAACGTCACCACCAGGATAAATTTTCAATAAACGTCTGGGCTGGAGTTATTGATAATTACCTTATTGGACCATTTGTTTTGCCGAATAGGTTAAATGGAGCAGCATACAGGCTTTTTTTGGAAAATAACTTACATGAGCTTCTTGATAATATTCCGATTCAAATCAGACAACACATGTGGTTTATGCATGATGGAGCTCCACCACATTACAGCCTTGAAGCTAGACAGCACCTTAACGAAAGATTTGAGGGTAGAGTGATTGGCAGAGGTTGTCCTGTTAACTGGCCACCTCGTTCACCAGATCTAAATCCAATGGATTTTTTTGTTTGGGGTTATTTAAAATCATTGGTTTATTCCAGTCCTGTTGAAACAGTTGAAGAATTGGAAGAACGAGTTTTTCATCATTGCGAAGTTCTTAGGAATAATCCTGAAGTATTTTTTCGTGTAAGACAGTCTATGATGCGACGGTTGCGCTTGTGTGTGGAAACCAATGGTCGCCACATTGAGCATCTGCTTTAATTTTTTTTGATTTGTTTTTTTAGAATAAATATTTTTTTAAACCGTTTCTTATTATTAAATAAAAATAGTCCCACCACGACATTTGAACTACAATTATTTAGAGAGAGCTAAAAAAGTTATTTTTATTTACGAGATTCACCGAGGTAATTTAGGAAAATTGAAAATTAAGCTAAAGTGGACGAATATCTTTGGATGATGTTTTCTCGGAAACGGCTGCTCCAATCGAGATCAAACAAGTATTCCTTTTTGACGTAGTTTTCAATGTAGAATGTAAAAAAAAATATGGATAAGTCATTACCAAAAACACAAAAAAGTTATGAATAATCAAAATTTTCAAAAAATTCCCAAGTACCCCCCGGACGAAATAATTTCTTTTTGAAGGTGTCAAAAGGTCACTATTATTGATCATATTTAACAGCCAAAATTTGGTTCTTTTATTTGTTTCCATTTTTAAGAAAATTCAAAAAATCAAAATAAAAAAAATGATTTCGAGAGGCTGTTGCTCGCTTAGGGGGCACTTTAGGACATAGGTCTATAGGAACTTTTTTTCCATTTTTTGGTTAAGGAATCTGCCTGAGAATTTTGGGACACATTTTAAAGGACACCCTGTATATATAAAAGATAAAAGGATTATTGGGCAAATACCGCAAAAAAATAAAAAAAATGCCTAAAGGCAAACCGTAGACACGTGTTTATGACTATATTTTTTCGCCGCACTAAACCTTCTCTTGTTTTATATATATATATATATATATATATATATATATATATATATATATATATATATATATATATATATATATATATATATAGTTAAAAGCACGTAAACTTGGCATCAATGTTCAATCCGATTATTGAGTTTCTACCGCGGACACCACCGTTCATTCTTCAAAAATTTTGTAAATAATCCTATCTGTCTTGGTTATATATCTATGGATGTTTCTCTATCCTCTAGCTAAATGTGCTGTTGTAAAGGAGCTATTGTGTTTAAGCGTTACTTGCGTTTAAGTTGAATAGAGTATAGTATCTATTTTTGTGAATAAAATGTAGTTACCGTAACCTGCTGCAACGTTGCCAATCGGGCCTAACAGCTATTTTGTGTTTCTGACAGTTTCTAAGTGACTAATTGATTTATTCATTTATAAAATACTATTTTTGTGAACTTTTGTGAAAAATATAAAGAATTTTGGTACATGCATGTATAGTGTGCAATAAAGTAGATTATTTAAATTGAAATTTATACTTTCATCGGTAAGTATTTTTAGGTTAAGATATGTTGTTTTCATTTAAACCAGTGGAGTAGGGCACCCGTCTTAAGACTGTTTTGACTATACAAGATTTGATACAATTTCTTATAGAATTTAAATTGTATATTATCACATGGTAAATTGTTTGAAAAATGATTATCCAATCTAATTTTTCAGACAATTTACTGTAGGTTTAATACTACACAATTTTAATTGTACAAGAAATTGTATCAAAATATTGTAATTGTGTAGTGTAAAACAGTCTTAAAACAGTCTATAAAGTGATATTCCTTTAATAAATTAGTAAATTATTCTTATACCAATAAATAATTATTGAATAGTGGCAAATAAATAAATAAAAGTAAAATGGAGAATACCTTAAAAAATATTTACCTATTAGGCACCTATACATATTTTTTAATATTCTATTTAGGTTTCCGCAAGATCCTGAGAAAAGAAAACTTTGGTTTTCTCTAGTAGGGATCCTTGAAAATCAGCCACTTTGTAAAAACCCAGAGTTGTGTTCAGAACACTTTTTTCCTGAAGATGTTTTGGTACGTGCAAATGGTGCTAAATATATCAGAAAAGATGCAAACCCCAGACGGTGTGAGGGCTTTCTATTTTTGGATGACTTATCCAACAGATGAAAATACAAAATATTAATTTTTTGTTTACCTCTAAACATTATTTATTACCTATATGTATGTATATCTAATGTATGGGTTTTTAGTTCTGATTCAACTGTTTTTAGAATACCACCTGCTGCAAAATACATTGAAGTAGGTAATAACACTAATAACTAAGCATAAAAAATTAAATGAAATTTTAGTTAATAAAATTAAGGTATTTAATATATTTAAAACGTTATTTTAATAATTTTAACAGTTTTTTTACGATCTTTTTTGCCATATGTGACGAAGTCACTAAAATTCCCATTAATTTATTCCATAAATTAATTTCTAAAATTAATTTCCATCTATGAACATTTGCAAGACTAATATTTCCATAGAATTACCGTTTTTAAACCTTTGCAAGAGCCCTCGTAGTTTAAAACTTTTCACTATCACAATAAATTGAGTCGTGTCGTAAAATCGCAACTCTAGTAGGTTTATCAGTAAGCTGATCAATTAACGTTTTTTTTTCAAAACAACTTATTTCCTCTGGGTAGGGACTATCGTCCCCACTCCGGCAAAAGTACGACTTTTGATAAAAGTAGATGTTTTCGATGGGAGAGCCCTCATTGCTACGCCGTCTGTGTTCGCTTCGAAAAATCGTTTCTATCGAGAGTGCCGGATTTCCGTGAAGACCGTTATTTTTCAAGACACTGAGAAGTTATTCAAGGTAGGCCTTTTATTTAAAATTCCGTCTTATAATTCTTCCTGCAACATTAATTTCCGTTTCTATTAATTACCTAAAAAAATTCGACCAGTATTTTGGATTTCTTAGTACCTGTCAGGGTAACAAATTGGATTTAGATCCGGGGGCTTTAGCACCCTTCAACCATTTTCGCGTTAATCAGGGGGTGATAGTGGTATTCGCTTGCTTCCCCCGTCGAGAATCAGAGCTGTTTCTTTTTTATAGAAGCTATGGACTACCAGATGTCTACATAAGAGAAATTTGAAACCGAATAAATAAAGTTAAAATCGTCAATATTCCCTAAAGTGTTGGTCGAATAATACCGTTTTAAGTCACCTGTATTTGGACTATTGTGCCTAGCAAGATAATATTTCGGAGAGGATATTAAGCGTCATTCTTACAAAGGCAACCGTCATATTTTTTTGCTCTCATAACTGCAGAGTGATACCGCCGCCGTTCATGAATTGTCCATATTTGATTACTGAGAGTAACTTATTAACTTTTAATTTCTAAAACCTAAAAGAATTTGTGCTAAGGGTGTTAGTGCCCACCGTTATATTATTATTATTATTTTTATTTTTCTCATGGGTATAGTATAGGTCATAGTTAATTTTACCGTTATAGCACTTTTCTGTTAATACCGAGACCGTCTATTTTATCAACAACACATATATTCTACATTTATTTTATTACCGCTATTAAATATATATACATATCGATTTCATCCTCGTGCCATTTGTTTTATTTTATTTATTACTTATTTATTTTATTTTGTAAACATATTTTTAATTATAATTCCTGAGTTTAATTTTGAATTACTCCTTTACTTTTCCGTTTCCAGAGCTTAGGTACTAATAGATAAAAGTGCAGTAAAAAATTGTATTTACTTTATTACCCCAGTGTAGGTCAACTAAACAGTGAAGGTCTGGCCGTTTTATTTATTTTTTTTTTTTGTTTGTACCTGGACTCCACCGAGTCTGCTGAGGGTGTACAAGTGCACCCCAGGGCCGCAGAGTAGACTGCGTTACCAAAAGTGGCGCCTGAGCAACCCTTGTTCGAAGAACAGCTTAGCGCCACCCCAACCCCTTTTCTTTATTTTTAGAGACGAAGAAAGGGACCTTTCTGCAGACATAACTGTTAGACCACACTGCCGGGAAGTATACCGAAGGGGTAGTTTTCCCTTGTTTATTTCTTCTCTTCCGGATACCGTAGTTTTTCTCTTTCCCTGTTTAGGACAAACCGTTTAGGACACCAGTTTAAAATTTTAATGTGTTAAAAAAAATTTTCCGAAAATTTATTTTTCCGAAATTTTTTTAATTTTTTTTTTTTTGAAATATTTTTCATTGAATTTTTTTTTTAAATTTTCGTGCCAAACTTATTTTTCCCAAATTTTTTTGTAAAATTTTGGGGACTTAAAATTTTTTTTAGAGATATTTTTTTACTTTAAATTTTTTTTTTAAGTTTTGGAGACTTTTTTTATATCTATTTTGCTATCCTCGGCACCGAAGTATCAAGTGTGAGGACTTTATCAGAGGTATATGTCTAGTGAATGTTGTGACGACATATTTGCCGAAGCCAACGAGGAAGACGACATTTAACCGGGTTGGATCACTGAGTTCGCCGTAGTACCGATAGTACTGGAAGAACCGACGTTGGGTGAAGCACCAACCCCAAGGGTAGGTTGGGTATATACCCTTAAGAACCCCGAGTTAACTGCCCGACTAAGGGCCGACGGCCTAGCCACCGAAGGAACCGTACTCGAGAAACGAAAAAGACTCGTTTCATTCCTCCGCAACAATACGCCGGTTCCCGACCAGCCTCCCCTACAAGTACAGGGAGACTTGCAGTCAACCATGTCACCTCCCGTCATCGACGTCAACTCCGAACCCCTTAAGATTCACGAGTGGAAATTATCATTTGGAGACCGTGATGATCCGGCCAGTTTTCAGGAACGCCTCGACGAGATCTGTCTCTCCAAAGGCGTCGACAAAAACCGTTTACTGCCGTACATGCCCGAACTGTTAACCGCGGAACCCGCATCATGGTTCAGAAACAACTGGACGAGCTGGTCTGACTGGGAAGCCTTCGAGCGAGGCTTTCGCATCTATTATTTCCCGGTGTCGTACTATGTGGACTTTTACGCCGAGATTAGCCGCCGTATGCAGCGTAGGAATGAAGCTGTCACATCCTACATTACCGACTTGCAGACCCTCATGAGGAGGCATGGGAAATTAACTGGTGAAGAACAGCCAGCTAGAGTGGCTGTACCGAAACCTACTGCATAAATATCGTCAACAGATCCGGAAAACGGATTTCAGCAATTTGCCTTCCTTTTGGCAAGCGGTCAAGGAATGCGACTTGTAATTAAAGGAACTACCGGAAATCGATCCCCGTCACCCCGCTATAGGGTCTCGGACTCCACTGATCATCCCAGTACCAGTACTGGATATCGCGGACCTTCGTACCCGACACAAATAAGACCCAACGAAGTTAGGGTCGCAGAACCACGGCGTGAAGCCTACCCGTCACGGATTGTGAAGTTTGCTTCACAACCGGCATTTTCCCCGGCCGTCTGCTGGAAATGTGGCAAACAAGGTCACATGAGAAGTGACTGTCCGAACCCGGGAAAATTATTCTGCTCCCGTTGTAGGAAACCAGGAATCATGTCAAGGGATTGTCCTTGTAGCCCTCAGGGAAACTCCTCCGAAGCTGTCCGGCAGGGAAGTCCTGGCAGCTTCCGCCGTTACTAACTTCCCGAGACACCGTTCCGATTTCTGAACCTGACTCCCGGCCACGTCTCGTGGTGAAAATACTAGGAGACCCATTTTCCGCCCTTCTAGATACTGGAACATCCCTATCCTACCTAAGAAACCACCTGGCTAGGTATCTTACTAACCAGAAGCAGCCCAAAAAGACAGAGTTTTCATCTGCAAGGTTAGCTGATGGTAGTACCATTCAAGTTCAGGATTCATACTCGATATCATTGACGCTGGGCCACCGTACCATCGTTGAGGACATCTAACACTTTCCTAATCTAAGCGCTGATTTAGTGCTCGGGATGGATATTCTCGCCAAGTTTGATATCCGCTTACAGCTTGGGTCGGGAAAAATCTTTATAGGTGACATGTTGGTACCTCCCACACTCCGACCAATCCCATGCTATCCGATTGGGATCATAGAGCAACCGTCAGCTCAGCCGTTGCCGTCTAAAGCTCCCAATACCATTGTGGTAGAAGCCGTGGTACACTCAGAAGGGGTGAAAGCCCCTGATTTAAACCGTGTTGGGGGGAAACCGCATTCCAAACCACAAGAAGAGAAGTCGTGGAGATTGAGTAGAAACCGCTTCTCATCCTCCACCCCACAGAACCAGACTTCATGAAGGTCGAGGGAAAACCGCTTCCCGTCATCCACCCCACCGTATTAGACAATTTGGAGATCAGCGAGGTACCGCCCTCTGTCCTTCAAACCAAACGCTGAGAGCTCCGGATTACCAGTTGTGCCCCAGGCCAACCGTCCACCCAGCATAATAACTCCAAAGACACAATCGGCCCCGAAGGGTCGTTCGCCGAGTTGTTCCGAAGCTGCGCTGGACCGGATTGAGCTAATGACTCCTGAACCCAGTGAAAGCTGTAATAAAGGAGGGGAAATCCAGTAACTCTTGCTCGCCAATCACAACTCCTATATCTGAGAGGACGTTAACCGCTGACCAAACCGAGCGTCTGGAACGGTTCTTGGATGCAGAACTCGCCGCTTTTCAAGCTGTACAGGGGCCGACTGACCTGACACAGCACGAAATCCGTTTAATTAAGACCGAGCCGATCAAACAACGTTACCGTCCCCAGAACCCGAAAATGCAATCCGTTATTAACGAGGAAGTAGACAAGATGCTCGAAGCAGGGGTAATCGAACCGTCTAAAAGTCCTTGGAGTTCCCCCGTGGTCATGGTTAGGAAAAAGGACGGGAAATACCGGTTTTGTATCGATTTCCGCAAAGTAAACAAGGTAACTATGAAAGATGCTTACCCCCTACCGTTCATGAACTCGATTCTGGACAAGCTTACCGCCAAATACATTACCAGTCTGGACTTAAAGAATGGGTATTGGCAAGTCCCGTTGTCTCCCCGTAGTTAACCGATTACCGCCTTCACCGTCCCCGGCCAAGGACTATTTCAGTTCCGTGTGATGACTTTCGGCCTTCACTCGCCCCGTCAACATTTCAACGATTGATAGACCGTGTCATTGGACCAGAAATTGATCCACACGCTTTCGCCTATCTAGACGATATTATAGTACTAGGAAGAACGTTTGAAGAGCATTTTGAAAACCTCCAGGAGGTGTTTCGGCGCCTACGAGTCGCTAAGTTGCAAATCAACCAGGAAAAGTGTCACTTCTGCCTTTCAAGTTTAAAATACTTAGGCCATGTTGTCACAGGCACCGGAATCCATACCGATCCTGATAAAATCGAAGCTATCGTTCGATTTGAAGCACCGAAAAACATTCGAGAGCTCCGAAGATTCTTAGGGGTAGCTTCTTGGTACCGCCGCTTCGTGCCCTGTTTTTCGCAAGTTGTGGCACCCCTATTAAACTTCTGAAGAAAGCGAACCGTTGGAACTGGCAAGAAGAACAACAGGCCGCGTTGTCAAGACTTAAGACAATTTGAACTGAGGCTCCGATCCTTAGTTGTCCCGACTTTTCCGTGTCCTTTATTTTACAGACCGATGCTTCTGCCCATGGGCTAGGGGTGGCTCTTACACAGAAAACGGATGGAATCGATTTTGTCGTAGCCTATGCCAGCCGAACGCTGAGCTCGGCCGAAAGAAACTATTCGGTGACCGAAAAGGAGTGTCTTGCCATAGTATGGGGAATAGAAAAGATGCGGGGTTACCTGGAAGGTTATCACTTCACCGTGTTGACCGACCACCAATCCTTAAGGTGGTTGCATTCAATCGTGAGTCCATCCGGCCGTCTTGCAAGATGGAGTATCTTCTTGCAACAATATGATTTCGACATCAAGTACCGCCGTGGGGCCCTGAACCGAGTTGCCGATGCCTTGTCGCAAAACCCGTTACCCCGTACCGAGACTCCCCTCCTGACTCCGAAATATGCGCCGTCATAGACCCTGTTAACTGTAATTGGTATAACCAAAAGAAAGCTGATGTAGAAAAGAGCCCCGCCGAATATTCAGATTACAGCATACGAGAAGGCCGATTATATCGCCACTTTTGGGATATTAATGACTACAAGGAACCCGAGCTATCCGATCCTTGGAAGCTGTGTGTACCGACGCCGCAGCGTACTCGAGTGTTGGAAGAGAACCATGATGCTCCCACCGCTGGCCACTCTGGAATCGCTAAGACAATCGCCCGAATCGCCCGGTGTTACTACTGGCCTGGTATGTTCCGGGATATAACTAAATATGTCCGGGGTTGTTTACAATGCCAACGATACAAGCCGTCCCAGCAACAGACACCCGGGAAGATGCAACTCTCTTCAAATCGCGCACCCTGGGAAGTTGTTAGTACCAACCTAGTCGGCCCGTTGCCCCGAAGTAAGAAGGGTAACGCCTACATCATCATGTTCCAAGACCGTTTTACTAAATGGGTGCAATGCCGAGCCATCCGTGCCGCCACTGCTAAGACAGTGAGTGCCGCCTTGTATGACGACGTAATTTCAACCTTTGGATGCCTGAAGGAGGTCATAACTGATAATGGCACACAATACACCAGCCGACTCTTCGAAAATGTTCTGAAGGAACTCGGGATCCGTCACCGTAGCACCCCGGCCTACACCCCACAAGCGAATCCCGTGGAAAGGGCCAATAGGACCATTAAAACTATGATAGCCCAGTTCTGTGAACAAAATCACCGTGATTGGGATCAACATCTATCCGATCTCCGTTTTGCGATTAATACGTCCCGTCACGAGTCGATCAATTACTCCCCCGCCTTTCTTAACTTTGGACGTGAACTATCCGTACCAAAAACTCTCCGTCGAGACGCCGACCCTGCCGTACCGCCTCCGGATCCTCTTGATACCCAAAGGTCAGATCCAGAAGCTGGCTAAGTTACAGGAATGTTATGAGTTGGCAAGGCTCAGTTTGTCACAAGCGTTCAACTCCCAGAGCAAGTATTATAACCTCCGTCGTAGGGATTGGAGGTGTACCATTGATGACCTAGTTATGAAGCGTGAGCATACCCTGTCTTCCGCCGCCGATCATGTATTGGCGAAACTTGCTCCTAAGTGTTCTGGCACCAGACCTTGTTCCCGTCGTGCCCCGCCCGTTTTTTCCCTCCGTCACAACGTACTGTTGCGGTACAAACGCCGCCACCACGATTGACTTTTGGTTGATCTCCCGTCCATTTGTTTTTTTTTTCTCGTTATTTCCGTTGAGTTTGTTCATACATAAATGTATGGTCACCCGGTCGTTTGTCTAGATGCCTCCAGATGCCGCCAGCTACCTCCAGATGCCGCCAGCTGCCTCCAGACGCCACCGGATACATCACTGTATGACTGACTTTTTTGTTTCATCCGTCCGTGTTCCAGTGTAAGAAAATAATGATAATACTGCGTCTTGTCTTTATTTTCTTAAGAAAGGAAAGAGGTGATGTGACGAAGTCACTAAAATTCCCCTTAATTTATTCCATAAATTAATTTCTAAAATTAATTTCCGTCTATGAACATTTGCAAGACTAATATTTTCATAGAATTACCGTTTTTAAACCTTTGCAAGAGCCCTCGTAGTTTAAAACTTTTCACTATCACAATAAATTGAGTCGTGTCGTAAAATCGCAATTCTAGTAGGTTTATCAGTAAGCTGATCAATTAACGTTTTTTTTTTTTTTGCAAAACAACTTATTTCCTCTGGGTAGGGACTATCGTCCCCACTCCGGCAAGAGTACCACTTTTGATAAAAGTAGATGTTTTCGATTTGAGAGCCCTCTTTGCTACGCCGTCTGTGTTCGCTTCAAAAAATCGTTTCTATTGAGAGTGCCGGATTTCCGTGAAGACCGTTATTTTTCAATACACTGAGAAGTTAATCAAGGTAGGCCTTTTATTTAAAATTCCGTCTAATAATTCTTCCTGCAACATTAATTTCCGTTTCTATTAATTACCTAAAAAAATTCGACCAGTATTTTGGATTTCTTAGTACCTGTCAGGGTAAGAAATTGGATTTAGATCCGGGGGCTTTAGCACCCTTCAACCATTTTCGCGTTAATCAGGGAGTGATAGTGGTATTTGCTTGCTTCCCCCGTCGAGAATCAGAGCTGTTTCTCTTTTGTAGAAGCTATGGACTACCAGATGTCTACATAAGAGAAATTTGAAACCGAATAAATAAAGTTAAAATCGTCAATATTCCCTAAAGTGTTGGTCGAATAATATGGTTTTAAGTCACCTGTATTTGGACTATTGTGCCTGACAAAATAATATTTCGGGGAGAATATTAAGCGTCATTCTTACAAAGGCAACCGTCATATTTTTTTGCTCTCATAACTGCAGAGTGATACCGTTCACCGCCGTTCATGAATTGTCCATATTTGATTACTGAGAGTAACTTATTAACTTTTAATTTCTAAAACCTATAGTTCGAATCATATTTAATTTTACTATTGTAGACCTTTTGTCTTATGGCTAACACCGGTTGTTTTCATTAGTAGAAAAGAATTTGTGCTAAGGGTGTTAGTGCCCACCGTTACATTTTTTTTTTTAAAGAAATTATTATTTTAATTTTTCTCATGGGTATAGCATAGGTCATAGTTAATTTTACCGTTATAGCACTTTTCTGTTAATACCGAGACCGTCTATTTTATTAACAACACATATATTCTACATTTATTTTTATTACCGCTATTAAATATATATATATATATATATATAAAATTCAAACTAATTTATATATATATATATATATATATATATATATATATACACCGATTTCACCCTCGTGCCATTTGTTTTATTTTATTTATTACTTATTTATTTTATTTTGTAAATATATTTTTAATTATAATTCCTGAGTTTAATTTTGAATTACTCCTTTACTTTTCCGTTTTCAGAGCTTAGGTACTAATAGGTAAAAGTGCAGTGAAAAATTTTATTTACTTTATTACCCCAGTGTAGGTCAACTAAACAGTGGCCGTTTTATTTATTTTTTTTGTTTGTACCTGTACTCCACTGAGTCTGCTGAGGGTGTACTCTAAGTGCACCCCAGGGCCGTAGAGTAGACTGCGTTACCAAAACTGGCGCCTGAGCAACCCTTGTTCGAAGAACAGCTTAGCGCCACCCCAACCCCTTTTCTTTATTTTCAGAGACGAAGAAAAGGGTCTCACACCTACTATGTTTTTTTGTAATAATTAATGAAAAAATTATATATTCTTGGGACAGTGTTTTATTAAGATATCCCTACCTACTTAAATTTTAATATAAAATTTTAAATAATTTTGGTTAACTATAAACCAATAAATATTAAAAATCGGAAGGTAACTTGTATTCTCTTGTATTTGAATTTACTTGCACTTGAATTTACCTATATCAAAAAATCATCATAATTATATTACTGGTAAATTTAGAACTCTACGCCACTGGCGAGCATATTATGGACACTGTCTACTACGTTGCCAGGAGATCCTAAGAGTTCTGTCTTTCTCTCTCCCACTCACTAACAATTTTAAAACAATAACAGTCCGCAATTGTATGGGATTTATGAAAGAAACATTTTGTCTCTATGTTGTAATGTTTTTGGTACGAACGTATGTACTTTGATATTAAGATTTGCTTTGTTGATTAATTTATATGTAACCTTGTATAAGAAACATTTTTATTTATTTGTGTTATTTGTATTGTTTACCTGAAGATATCCATTTAGGCCGAAACTAGTCACATTTCAATAATAATTTAACATTGTTATATTAATTTTGTACTTTATTCTCATTACATTATATAATGTTGATCTCACCCACTCCAATACACATGAAACGTCTGCAAATACAATATTTCCCATTTTAGCAACAAACACCAAACTATAAACTTGCGAATTCATTGCGGGAATATTTGAATGAGATGCTAGTAAACTGTTCTGTTTAATTACTTTCACCGTGAATAAATCCCCTTCTTGTTATACAGTGCACGAAGGAGTTAACCGGCTACAGAGAGGAGACATACTTGAGCCTCATATCAACTCGTCTGATTAAATGCTTCGCAATATAAGCTCGATTATTCGTGGTTTGGAAGTTATTCAGCCGGTTGCAAAATAGTTCATTAAAGTTTACGAGCCTGATAAAGTTTGACAGATGTTAGGACGATATGTCATTTGAGGGCCATGTTATTCAAACATAGGTATACTAAGATAAACAAAATAAATAGCTTTGTTTGAAGCCGGTATTTACAAAAGTTTGACAGATTGGTTTTCTTATGGATCATCAAGTATGTTTTTCATCAGCATCCAAAGCATTGGAGTTTTAAATATTTTGAATTTAAAGAAATTTCCTAATAAAACTGATCTGCCAAAATATCCCATTTAGGTTCTATGCATAGAAAAATAAAAAGAGAAGGTTTGAATAAATGGCGGGACTTGTTTCCTTGTTGGTAGTTGAACCGTAAGCGCTTAGCGTGCAGCTATCACTAAATTCAAACCCGTTTTACACCCATAAAAAAATATGTTTTCAAAAATAATGACAAAGAAATCAATAATTTTACTGATTTACCCCTTTAAATTTCAGTTTAATATAATGTGTGATCAAATACAGGGATAATCGTTAATAAATTTAAAGTTGAAGCTAAATTTAAATATTATTAGATGGTGTAAATCTGGCTTTGAAAATAAATTAGGTTATGTTGCTATAAATATTAAATATGTCAGCCTGATATTATTTTTATTTTCAAATGCAGGTGATTTTTTTTTTCAATGTAGGTGAGTAAATTGTATTAATTAAGTGTAAGTTAGATTTAACTAATTTGACTATGGAGAGGTTCTTAAGAAAATCATTAACTTCTGATTCATTAAAATTTTAATTGCAGAAGTAAGTATTTTTCTCACAAAACTAACAAGTAAATTTTATGTTTTTCCTGCTATTATTACTATAGAGATAAATGGATCCACATTTGTGTTTAAAAAAATGAAAGGAGTTGTGAGCGAAATATATGAAGCCAATTTACAAATAAATATTGTAGAACCTGAGATAGAACCTCATCCTAGTTTTACTCATAAAGGCCATGATAAAAAAAGGCGAATGATTTGTGCTCAAAAAGTTATTGTTCAATTTTTGGGTGATATTCATTATTATATTTATCAAATAATACCCAAATATGTTCAAAAACTTATATGCTATTTAGGTCAACTTGTTAATTTTTGCATAGTTCACCTATTAAGATCATAAATCAGATGTTTTCTATTTTTATTGAAATTTTTATATCTTTTATTGCAAGAAAAATAAGAATTTAAAAAAGTTATGACTTTTTAATTTTAAGATACCTTTATTTTTGTTTTGTTTTAGATATTCCTCGGTATAGAGATTTTTGGAATGTACATAAATGTGTTTCTTAATTAGGGTGAGTTTCAAAGCCCACCTGTATTGAAGCTGGACGCTTATTGTACCCGAAATAGGCATTACAACTATTCTAGATTAAAATAGATGGGAAAAGGACTTAAAGGGACAATAAGTATAAGAATAATAGAATTAGAAAGATTTGTCCTTGGATTAATAAGGGATATTTAAAACATTAAAACAATTGTGTTTATAAATTAACTACTTTGACTTTTTATAAAAACTATATCCGGTTTTTTAATAATAAAAACATTGTCATGTGCTATGCCAGTTATCATATATTATTTTTATTTTTCAGTAATTTAATGTGTGATATTGTGCTTGTTATGTTCAAAATATGCAGTTAGAAGATAATGAGACACATGTAATTACATGGTAATTCTAAATAAAGAAAAAAGAAATAGAAATTAAAATAGATGACTGGTTGTGGAGGGCTCCGGAAAGAAATAGACGCAATAAAACAGAGCGTTATAATTAACATTTTTTATTTTTGTGGCAAAAAATATATATTTTTTTTTTTAAATAAATTTATGAAAAAAAGTACATACTAGATTTGATTAATGATTATACTACTAAAATAGTAACGTTTAGGTAATTTCTGGAATGTTCCAGTAATAACATAAAAAACTTATCTAAAACGTTTGAGCGACATCACATATGTTTCACAAACATCTTTGTAAAACGTGTCTAATATGTTACAAATCATGACATCGTCATTGCCAGAGATATCCCAGGTACGTTTAAGGGAGAATTAGAAACATGACAGAGATGATTCTAATGTCCAAAGTGCATGTTTCTGGAACATTCGTGTAACGATACTGTTCTATTAGGGACAGTAAGTATAGCAAAATAACCAGAACGCGTTACTCACTGTACGAAATGACTGCGCGTTTTTGTTTTGCAATGTGGAGCAATTTCGTTTGCCCACGTCGGGCACGTGCCCTAGTTTAATAAACTAAAAAAAAGAAATAACTTACATATTTTATATTTTCCTTAATGCCTATTATTATTTTATCTAATATTCAGCGCAAACCGCGTTGGCACGACAATGGACGACCAGGCGTTAAGCGACATTCTGAGAATTCCGAAATTAAGTGGAAGGGCACAGGGCGCAGCAAATGTGTGCCTCTGTTGTTTTCTCTCTCATTATGATGCGAAAAACAAGGACAACGACAATATCGCTTGGTAAGAGATGAACACATGCGATGGATTATACGTCACAAGCAGGGCGCTGTCCTCATTGTGACGGCACAGATTACCTAGACCAGATACAAATGTACGCAGCGGCATCTTTACCGGCGATGTCGGTTTCGGCTAAAGTTGCGCGTTTGTTGGACCAAGATAATAATTTATTTATTGTGATTACGAAAAAATGTCAGTTGGACCATTGGAATAGTTAAAAAATAAAACTACAAAGAAAAATAACTTTTTTTTTATTGGAACCCTATTTTACTTATTTAAAGTACGCCGCAGCGTGTTTAAAACGAACTTTAAAAAACGCGCGTGTTTTAAAATTACCATGACAACATCAACAATCCGAGAAACGTGATGTCTAAATGCCAACTTTTTAAATATTGATCTGACAGGAGTGCCTTGTAATGTCAAATAAAATATTTTTAAGAAATTTTTCAAAAAATGTATTCAAAAATAAATACGTAATATCCGGTGCATCTGTAAAAAGCTTCCGCAAATCGTCTTCCTCGAATAAATATGTCTTCTTGACTACCTCATTTTTGCTAATTGCCTTGATGAATGCATGCACTTTGACGAACGATTTTATATCGACCCCTTTGTTTATCCTCAACATACTTTGTAATTTTGAATGGATAGTCCACATAGTCGATACTTTATACTGTTTCGACATTTTCTGGAGATAAGCGAGAACAATTTGTTCATCTATATGTGTAACCATTTGCTTTTCCATCCACGTGTTGAATTTATCGTATTCTTTTTTATAAACCGCTTCGGACTTTTGTGGTATTAAGCGCGATTCTGCTTTATTATTTTAAATACTCAACATTTGAACTCATTTTAAACAATAACAACTGTTCGACAATTAATCTTACCACCATAAGTATGGTATTATTAAAACTAAAATTACTTGATATATAATAAAAAGTTGTGCTAACTTTACGTTAAGCTGGCATAACATTTAATTAAAAAGAATATAATTGACCAAATTTATTTTTGATTCCGCACATAATTTGCACAAAAAAACGCACAAAACTGTGGTGTTATTGAAATTAAAATTACTTGATAAATAAGAAAAACTTGTGCTAACTTAATGTTAAGCTAGCACAATATTTAATTACAAAAAAACTATAAATGCACAAAAATTGCACATAATTTGCACATAATTATAGATAAGGTTTTGATTGATTGTGCTAAGATCGTTGTGCTAACTTTACATACCTGCTTTTAACTCCGGTTCTGCTCAAACGACTTTTGTAAAATTGGTCTTTTTGAAAACTGCTCTTCTTGATTAATGTACTGTTTAGGAATTGAATCCATCCTCACATGTAACGTGCATGTAGATAGGGAATAAAGTATATTGCAAAAAATTTGTAACAAGAAAACACGAAATTTTAATTTTATTTAATTTATATAAGGATAATATGTTTAACTAGATAATATATAATATATTATAAAGTTTAAACTGGCGTTTAAGTAATGCATCAACTTTTATCAAAAATAAAATCTTCTGTCAAATTAACAATAAAAACGTTTTATATGTGATGCAAACTTTTTGCGACATACGTACTGTATAATTGTTTATAAATAATTTATATTGTAAATTATAATGTTTTCACCAAATATAACAAAAATGCATTTGTAGACTTTAATGTTTTAAAAATAAAATTATCGCTGTCATGTCATATGTGATTTTTTTGAATATAAAATATTTTTTTTATCCAATTTGCTCGGTGTCGTTTTGTAAAGTACAATGTTGTTACATGCCTTTGGAGCATATTTCATTTTGTTATTAGATGACGACCAAAATGTGCAGTGGGCTCTCCTACTATATGTTTTAAACATTCATTTAATTTAAATCATCAAACTCATCGAGATCTGTTAAAATATGCTGGGTTTCTCCTAATTTAAAATTCAGCGCGTAAAAAGCTGCCAGATCTAAAAATTTGTATTTAATCAATTGAAAAAGAAGTTCAATTAGGTGAAAATGGAAAAAGAAAAATTACACTACATTTCACCCAGCGATTTTTCTCATTTTCCACGGGGATGGTGGTGGTGGAGCGGCGGACCGAAATTGGCCTTTTAAAAATGTTTGCTGTTCCTCTACAAATGGGCCTTACCCGTTGCTATTAGCTACTTCAGAATACAATTTGAATTTTAAAAGCTCATTAAATGCAAATTTCTTAGTGTTACGATATCATCGCTCACATTTCATGTATTATTTTAACTTTTATATTTTTTCCTTGTACTAAATTGAAATCTGTTAAAATGTTTTGTTAATAAAGTTAAGGTGCTTCAATCAATATCTTACAGGGTAAATATAATTCAATAAATAGATGATTAATCCACTTTGCCATTCATATACAGGATCGGTTTTAACAGTTTGATGACGTATTGTATATATTTCGATATTTTCATTAGTGATAACCAATCAACAATTAGAGATATCACATGTAACAAATTCAAACACACGATGTTTATATGGGTACCATGGACGTAGGATATTGAAAGGGATGCTACGTTTGATTAAACATGTATTCTAAAAATAACATTGGTAAGTGGAGTATCAATATGGCGGGCGTACCAGGTTTAGACTAACTGTATAAAGTATAAACTAAAATGATTTTTTGTGATTTGACTCGAAAACAGATAGGTACAAAGAATTAGTATAATTAATAAAAATCAAGTTATTGAAAACTATCTATTTAGACAAAAATAACTATATTAACAGTAATTGTAAATTAAAACAAGTAAAATATTAGATATTTTACTTTTTGGTAGTTGCTCTGGTCGTTGCTCACATAACTTCTTCAAAATTAAAAAATTACTTCTATACACGGTGGGCCAAAGTAATACGACATTTTTGGAAAGGCTAGTACTTAGCCGTTCATTACATTTTACTGTCGTAGAAGCTTAAACATTGCGTATTTGCATGTGCTAGTTTTATTTGCAATAACAATTTAGTGATTGCGATTCAGCCAGGATTCCGGCATATATTTAACATCCATCGCATATCGCAATGTCTATGTTTTTAGTTGAGTTGTCGTGGATTTTCAATAGCCCAAAACCTACAACTCCTGCTTGTTGATTAATAAACCGTTGAGGTAGAAATGGGATTCATGTTTTCATTTTTCCCATGGTTGTTGTGCAAAATGTAATTGTTGAGGGTAATCCATTCCATGAATGTCATCAAACAAACACCTATACTTTGCAAAGTCGTACATTACGTAGAATGCCCGGCAGTTTTTTTTTTGCTAGATCTGTAATCCATACCTAACAGCCAAATATTATCCTTTCTAAAAACGCACAATCTACCCCACCCTGCACAATAAATAAAAAATTAATTTTAAATAACGTGGATCCAGCTAAAATATTTTTTATTGTATCCACTATTATGTTTGATATTTTAAATTTATTTAGGTATATTCTATTCTTAAATATGTACTTATAACAATTATTTTAAAAAATTGGGTAACAAACTCCATAAGAAGACCATAAGCATTAAAGAAATAAAGATTTGCTGGAAGAATGTTATAAAAAATAAATACAATATCAACAAAAAGTCTATGGTTTTGTTTTTAATTATCCTTTTAATTTGTATGTTGTATTTATGAGTATAGAGTTTATTAATAATAGTTATTATAATGTTTACTGTTAATTAAGAAGAGTTGCAAATACCTGTGTTATTTTAAAAGTAGGAATATCATCTTATTTTAAACGAACATAACATTTAGAATTTAAATCAAAGCGTAAAAAAGTGCTTAGAACATATTACACTATATTTTGTAGGTATCCAAGAACTTCTATTTACAACATTTCTTATGTTTTTCTAAATCCCATGGAAATGAACAAACTTGTAATAATTATGTAGATATGTAAATGTTGTATGCTAATTTAGAATGTAGTTTCCAATATTTACTTATTACTGTCAGTGATATAAGAAACCATTTTATTTTATTCTGAAAACTATATCAATATTTTAATACTACTCTGCACTGTATTTATACTTACCAATGAATTATTATTTTTGAAATTTTCTTGTTCTCCACACCATTCCTACTTGTGCAATTGCTTTTGGCTCACGACGCCATTGTTCTTCTAATGTTTTTTAGACGAATAGTTTATATAAACGTATATAATTAATTACAATACAAATAAACAATACATTAAAATATAAATTGTTACAAGTAAAGGAAGTCTAGTATCAACATGGCTGACGGGTGACATTTTTGACCACGTGATTGAGTGTCTTTCCTTGATGGGTAGGGGAAATAGCGTATTCCGGGAAATAGCGTGGATTGCTACTGTGACGTTCTTATGCACCCTCCCATCTCTAATTATATGCAGACCGCCCTCTTGAAGATCTTGGTTTAAGAACAGAAGGCACTTTCAAGCGAGCTATTTTGTCAATATTTGTCAATAAAAGTAAAAGTTCGCTTTTATAGTAATTTGAGTTCTTAAATTTAAAAAAAAATGTTGTAATGTAAGTACAAAATATATATTATTTTTTATATCACAAATTATATGTTTGCTTTTGCTTTAATACATTGTAATTAATTACAGTAAAAAATGCTTTTTTACGACTTAAAAATAATAGAAGTTCTGTGAGGCAATAGCGTTTACTATAAATGGGGCTATAGCGTGCGCACGCTATTGCCCCTCAACGTTTCTGTATTTTTATTGTTCAATTTCTGAATTTCTTGTTATAGTTTGATAAATTCTAAACTTTTGTCTTCTACTATTCGTTTACATGCCTTGTTACAATAAATTTTATTTTCAGATAAAGGTATAATATTTTTAGTTACTATGTAACTAGGATTAAAAATGGCGAGACAACAAATGCGCCAATAATATTGAGCATTTTTTTGCAATATTTAAATTTAATATTAAAATATAAATATTAAAGATGATATCCACTTACCAATCAATTAATGTAAACAGTATAAATGATTTAATTTGAATGAAATAATCTATCGATTTTAACTTTAAGTGGACGAGTGTTCAGTGCATATATAGTTTTAATATATGTTGCGTTTGAATTTCCACATCGGATGCATCTGAGATGTTGTAAATCTTTGATCACATGATTTAGTATACGTAAATGTAGTAGGAGAGATGTATCTGATGTGGATAAACAAACGTTCGAGATGTAAAAAATGCATCGGATGTGGATATTCAAACGTAGCAATAGTAATCTAATGCATCCGTAGTAGTAAATGAAGTTTGACATCAGGTTATTAATTTCTTATTAAAATAACACTATGATAACTTTCACAATTTAATTTATATTTGTTCTCAGTAAATATTAACTAAACTCGGAGCTCTTGCAGCCACACCATACACCAAGTCGAATTAGAACTTCAGAATTTAAATGGAGGTGTCTCCCTTCCTCTCACAGAATCTGAATAAAATCTACTATTAGTCTCAGTTTACTAAGGGGTCTTTTGAGCCGGCAATGCCCAGTATGGAATCCCGTTGAACTCTATTCACACTCTATTTACACAAGTGGGAAGGCACTACACCAATAATACTTTCCATTATTGATATCATTCAGAGGACATATATCCACCTAATTAAATATTCAAAGACAGTCTTCTAGGTTATAACTTGCTCCTTAGAATTGATATGGATTAATACTGCAGAGGATTTCAGTCATCTAAAGTTTGTTGCATTTCTCGCCACTGTTCACATTACTCCTGTAACTCATATAGGTATTCGCTCAATGCGAAGTCATGAAAGGAGAAGCAAAAGCAATACCAGCACTAGCTGGAAAAAATTCGTTCATTTTAGGGCGATATTTTGTAATTTTGGCATATCATCTACACGTAGACATTTTACTTTTTTTGAAAAACATAGTTAAAAACAATACAATACGCAACCGGAATTGCTTTGTTGTAAATTGTAAAAATCTGATGTGTCCAACACATGACTTTCCTATCTAGTTATTATAGGCATTTTCCGGTTATTTTGTACAACCTATTGCAGCATCTCTATAAATGTTTAGAGGATAAACTAAATATATACATTTTCCACATACATCTACCTCGAAACATTTTTCTATAGATATTCATTGAAAACGAAAATACATAAAAATTTAAATTTAGCACTTTTCCATTACGGTCCATTTTAGAAAAATCATATATAAACAAAAATTATAGAAACCGATATCGCAAACAACTTTTAGTTCAACAATTTTCATAAAAATCAGAATTTTGCACATTTTGTCAAATTTCTCGAATACGGACCATTTCAGGAAATTTTGACATAGAACAAAAATTATAGATAATAATATTAGAAGTAACTTTTATTTGAACAATTTTCTTCTCCAAACATAAATAACAGATATATTCCATAAAATATAAAAACGGCCTCCCATAAAGTACCCCCCAGATGTTCCGACTTTGTCCAAAATCTAATCATTTCACGTCAGGCCGAAATAAACCTTAAGTTTAAAATTTAATGTTTTTTCCTTTATCCGTTTTTGAGTTTTCTTCAAATTTCGAAATTTACACATTTTCTCAAATATCTCGAATACGGTCCATTTTAGAGAAATTATGTATGAGACAAAAATTATAGAAAATTATATTACAAACAACTTTTATTTAAATAATTTTTATAAAAAATTATTTTTTTTACATTTTCTCAAATTTCTCGAATACGGACCATTTTAGGAAAATTTTGCATAAAACAAAAATTATAGATAATTATATTAGAAGTAACTTTTATTTGAAGAATTTTCTTCTCCAAATGTAAATAACAGATATATTCCATAAAATATAAAAATGACCACCTATAAAGTACCCCCCCAGATGTTCCGACTCTGCCCAAAATCTAATCAGCTCATTGGACGCTGAAACAAAGCTTAAGTTTAAAATTTGGTGTTTTTTTGTGTATCGGTTCATGAGTTATGCGTTATACAGACACACACACACACACACACACACACACACACACACACACACACACAGACACACACACACACACACACACACACACACACACACACACACACACACACACACACAAACACACACACAAACACACACACAGACAGACAGACAGACATCATCGCGAAAATAGTCAAAACGGATTCAGTGGACCTCAAAACGTAAAAATCCGTCGAAAACTCGAGGTCGAAAAAAATCATGATTCCTATACTTTCCTTATATCTGTATACAGATAGGAAAGTAAAAATACTAACAAAAAAAAACACTATAAATTATAAAAATTTTCAGTAGCAAAGTGGAAATTAAATCAAAGAAATAAATGAATAGCTGCACAATAAGAAGAAAAATTACCTATTTTTGTAATAATAATAGCAATACTGTAAATAGCAGTAAACATCAGAAACTTGAAAGGTTTTAAATAAACTATCATTTTACGATATTCTTCAACATCACTTTAATCTTAAATGTTCGGCAAGAATTAGATTTATGTCTTTGATTATTGTATATGGCTAGAATACAATTTTATAACTTACTGATAGGTAACCAGTTTTAATCATTCATTCTATGTTTTCTTTCTAACAAAAATGAAAATATAAATAACAATCCTTCTGTTTATACATTTTAACTTTGCGCTATTTGGCTATTATTTATTGGTATTTTTTTATTTTGACAGAATAGGTTAATTCTTTAAAGACAACTTATTAGACTTAGGCATCCTCTCATACATTTTCCCGTAAATGCTGTTGCTATATTTTATTCTTGATTTCTATTGATGATACTTAGTTCTTTTTAGTGATAAAAATTTATTATAATGATAATAATAAGTTAATGTTTCGCTTGTTTTACAAATCCATATACTTATATAAAAATTACCATATATATATTTTTTAATTACGAATTCTATTAAAAATTGTATTGTCAGTATATGCAAAAATAGTCCATTAGTGCATAAATGAAGTGACGCTGCTGTCACGCACGGAGCGAATAGGTAAATACTGACGTCAGCTATAACATCTAGAATATGCGGTACAATAATACCGCTTTTATTTTTTATTGAATATCAAAACTTTTAATGAAAAGTATGAATATATTTTCAGTTTTTTTCACGTGAAAAAACACTTTAACAATCTTTTTTTACATAAAACCAATAAACCTACAAAATTATGTGCCAAGTGGAAGTTATGCTATGACCATCCGATTCGTCGTATTGTTTACTTACCCGAAACTACCAATTTTTCTAAACGCTTATTAGTCAGCTATATCCGATCAAGTAACACAGAGCAGTAGTATTTACTTAAACAGTAGGTACCCATCATGAAGGTAAAATAGGGAAGAAGACGCAATCACGTTGTCAAAAGTGTCACCACGTCGGCCCTATTGATACTAGACTTCCTTCTCTCGTGATAGTTTATATTTTAATGTATTGTTTTTTCTCATTATAATTAATTATATACGTTGATATAAACTATTCGTCTCAAAAATACAGTGCAGAGTGGTATTAAAATAAAATGTTGATATAATTTTCAGAATGAAATTAAATGGTTTCTTATACCACGGACAGTAATAAGTAAACATTAGAAACTACATTCTTAATTAGCATACAACATAGCTATATCCTATCAAATAATACAGATCAGTAGTATTCACTAAAACAGTAGGTAGGGGAGGTTGGGGCAATAGCGCACCAAAAATTTCATTGATTTTGATTGTGATTTATCTAAAATATAACGAAGAAACTTGTACACATAATTAACCACGATAATAATTTGATACTTACATATTTTAGTTGTTATTACCAAGTAAATAAAAATGATTATTAAAAGTTTAAAATTTACACGAACAACGCTATTGCCCCAGTCTCTTGGGGCAATAGCGTTTTTCCATGGGGGCTTATAAATCAATATAAAATTTTATTCAAAATTTAAATGAGTACAAGAACCTGTTTTATAATTATTAAGTAACAGTTTGGGGAAAACAATAATATGCTGTACCTAAAACATTGTATATGACAACAAACATAAAATATGTATTCTATCTGATGAATAACAACAAAATTTTTACATTATTCAATCCTTAGATTTCCAAAACAAACACCAAACAATAAATGTGACTGTTATCTTTTCGTGCTACCGTTTAACCTTGGTTCAGGTAACTTAATTTTTATGTCATTTTTAGAGACAAGTGATATGTCTAAGGCCTTAGGAAGATAAAAAACATTATCCAATTTTTTTACTTTTTCTAACGAACGAAACCTCGAATTATCCATTTTCTTCATCTGTTAGAACACGATCCACATAGTACACTTTAGTGTATTGACTTGGTTTAAATTCCACTTAAACGTAATCCAGTTTTGTAATTTTAGATATTTCAGAATCGAAATTTATTTTGACGTCACTCTCGTTGTTAGTTTCTTCCATAAACTAATCGCCACTATCAGAGTTTTCAATTCTTTTCTGTAATTTCATCCTTTTGGTAATACTGCATTACTACCTCTATTTTCCTTTCCTTTGCATAATTTAGTTACTATTTTTCTTTTTACACTGTCCGCTTTTTTTGCCTTTTCTTCTTTTTGTTTTTCTTTTGTTTTCTAACTCTTCACGAAATGGAGTTGATGTAAGAATTTCGAAGTGTTTTTTCTTGAATTTCATTTTTTCTCTTGTTTGGTAATTGTTGGAAAAGAAAACAGATCGCTCCAAGGATTTTTTACTGTTTCAATTATAGATGACGTCGTAGATGTTAAGTCATCCAGAGAAGGCGATTTCTGCACTTTAGCAATATTTCGAACAATGGGTGGTGTTTTTTCATTTTCGGTTTGAATTTTAGGTGTAGCTGCAAAATCGTTTAAGGTAGGCGTAGGCATATTCTTATATGTTTTATCTAGCGATGTATGAGCAATAAAATCTTTATTCGAAAATAATTTATTATCGTAAGGACAAATTTCAGCAGATTTAAAGCCTTTGACGGCATTTTCAATGTTGCATACTTTTTGATATGATTTTCCAAATAACTCGGCTATTTCGTTTATGGTTATAAATTTTCCGGCATTTGTTCTCACCCAATTCGCGCAATATTCGTTGAATGCTGTCTTAAGTGGCCCAAAAAATACCAAGTCTAATGGCTGAATTCGATGGCTTGTGTGCGGTGTCAACGAGATTACATCGACCCCATTATCTTTGGCTAAGTCATATAAGGGTAGCGAGATGTAACTCTCGTGATAGTCCAAAATTAGGCACACGTGATGATCTTTTGACGGACGAACAATATTGATGAAGTGCTTCAACCAATCATAAAATATGTTAGCGTTACTCCAGCCATTTAAATTTACTTTTCCTATTAAACCAGGAGGTGCATTTTTCATTAGCCGATCGTTCAGTAATTTCTTGGGGAAAATTAAAAACGGTGGAATATAACTTCCTGATGCGCTTACACAACGAATTGTAGTAACTAAGTCGCCTCGCTCGGCATTTGTAACCTTGCCTATTTGCTTCACTCCTTTTTTGAGCAGTAATCTTGGATGGTTTATGGACCGTATGAATTCCACTTTCATCAACATTAAATATGTCGTTCGGACTTTATTTGTAATATTCATATAGTTGTACTAAATTAGAATAGAATCTGTCTACTTACTCCTTATTAAAACCAATAACCCTATTCAAGCTGGTAGGTTCTGGGGACCTCAAGGAAATTGTAGGATGACGCTTCAGGAAGTTACTATAAAAATCCCATCCGGCTACTTTTTTGTTATTTTTGTTACTAAATCTGTTTTCAAAACCTATTTTTTTTGCAAATTGGTAAACAATTTCTATAAATTCAGGAATTGTTATTCCATAAAATTTTTTATACATCTCAATACAATATTTTTCTAACTGAAGTTCTTGTTCTTTAGTAAAAACTTTTTTTGGTACAGACGGAACTTTGGAAGAATTAGGAATTCTGTTTTTTATATGATCTCTCAAAGTATCTGCAGGTATCTTATATTGTGTACTAGCATCCGTGAGACTAATAGAGCCATTTTTAATGTTCTGCACAGCCTCGTGTAAATGATCAACGTTTCCAATTGCCTCTTACATTTTTTTTTATAATTTTGAACCATCTGTAACAAACATTACCACACATAAAAATACAGAAACGTTGAGGGGCAATGCGAATAAAGATTTTATTGCTCATACATCGCTAGATAAAACATATAAGAATATGCCTACGCCTACCTTAAACGATTCCGCAGCTACATCTAAAATTCAAACCGAAAATGAAAAAACACCACCCATTGTTCGAAATATTGCTGAAGTGCAGAAATCGCTTTCTGTGGATGACTTAGCATCTACGACGTCATCTATAATTGAAACAGTAAAAAATCCTTGGAGCGATCTGTTTTCTTTTCCAACAATTACCAAACAAGAGAAAAAACGAAATTCAAGAAAAAAACACTTCGAAATTCTTACTCAACTCCATTTCGTGAAGAGTTAGAAAACAAAAGAAAAACAAAAAGAAGAAAAGGCAAAAAAAGCGGCCAGTGTAAAAAGAAAAATAGTAACTAAATTATGCAAAGGAAAGGAAAATAGAGGTAGTTATGCAGTATTACCAAAAGGATGAAATTACTAAAAAGAATTGAAAACTCTGATAGTGGCGATTCGTTTATGGAAGAAACTAACAACGAGAGTGACGTCAAAATAAATTTCGATTCTGAAATCTAAAATTAAAAAACTGGATTACGTTTAGGTGGAATTTAAACCAAGTCAATACACTAAAGTATACTATGTGGATCGTGTTCTAACAGATGAAGAAAATGGATAATTCGAGGTTTCGTTCGTTAGAAAAAGTAAAAAATTGGATAGTGTTTTTTATCTTCCTAAGGCCTTAGACATATCACTTGTCTCTAAAAATGAAATAAAAATTAAGTTACCTGAACCAAGGTTGAACGGTAGCACGAAAAGATAACAGTCACATTTATTGTTTGGTGTTTGTTTTGGAAATCTAAGGATTGAATAATGTAAAAATTTTGTTGTTATTCATCAGATAGAATACATATTTTATGTTTGTTGTCATATACAATGTTTTAGGTACAGCATATTATTGTTTTCCCTAAACTGTTACTTAATAATAATAAAACAGGTTCTTGTACTCATTTAAATTTTGAATAAAATTTTATATTGATTTATAAGCCCCCATGGAAAAACGCTATTGCCCCAAGAGACTGGGGCAATAGCGTTGTTCGTGTAAATTTTAAACTTTTAATAATCATTTTTATTTACTTGGTAATAACAACTTAAATATGTAAGTATCAAATTAATATCGTGGTTAATTATGTGTACAAGTTTCTTCGTTATATTTTAGATAAATCACAATCAAAATCAATTTTGAAATTTTTGGTGCGCTATTGCCCCAACCTCCCCTACCTACTGTTTTAGTGAATACTACTGATCTGTATTATTTGATAGGATATAGCTATGTTGTATGCTAATTAAGAATGTAGTTTCTAATGTTTACTTATTACTGTCCGTGGTATAAGAAACAATTTAATTTCATTCTGAAAATTATATCAACATTTTATTTTAATACCACTCTGCACTGTATTTTTGAGACGAATAGTTTATATCAACGTATATAATTAATCATAATGAGAAAAAACAATACATTAAAATATAAACTGTCACAAGAGAAGGAAGTCTAGTATCAATAGGGCCGACGTGGTGACACTTTTGACCACGTGATTGCGTCTTCTTCCCTATTTTACCTTCATGGTGGGTACCTACTGTTTAAGTAAATACTACTGCTCTGTGTTACTTTATCGGATATATCTGACTAATAAGCGTTTAGAAAAATTGGTAGTTTCGGGTAAGTAAACAATACGACGAACCGGATGGTCATAACATAACTTCCACTTGGCACATAATTTTGTAGGTTTATTGGTTTTATGTAAAAAAGAGATTGTTAAAGTGTTTTTTCATGTGAAAAAAATTGAAAATATATCCATACTTTTCATTAAAAGTTTTGATATTCAATAAAAAATAAAAGCGGTAATATTGTACCGCATATTCTAGATGTTATAGCTGGCGTCAGTATTTACCTATTTGCTCCGTGCGTGACAGCAGCGTCACTTCGTTTATGGACTATTTTTGCATATACTGACAATACAATTTTTAATAGAATTCGTAATTAAAAAGTATATATATGGTAATTTTTATATAAGTATATGGATTTGTAAAACAAGCGAAACATTAACTTATTATTATCATTATAATAAATTTTTATCACTTAAACTAAAAAGAACTAAGTATCATCAATAGAAATCAAGAATAAAATATAGCAACAGCATTTACGGGAAAATGTATGAGAGGATGCCTAAGTCTAATAAGTTGTCTTTAAAGAATTATTAACCTATTCTGTCAAAATAAAAAAATACCAATAAATAATAGCCAAATAGCGCAAAGTTAAAATGTATAAACAGAAGGATTGTTATTTATATTTTCATTTTTGTTAGAAAGAAAACATAGAATGAATGATTAAAACTGGTTACCTATCAGTAAGTTATAAAATTCTATTCTAGCCATATACAATAATCAAAGACATAAATCTAATTCTTGCCGAACATTTAAGATTAAAGTGATGTTGAAGAATATCGTAAAATGATAGTTTATTGTTTATTTAAAACCTTTCAAGTTTCTGATGTTTACTGCTATTTACAGTATTGCTATTATTATTACAAAAATAGGTAATTTTTCTTCTTATTGTACAGCTATTCATTTATTTCTTTGATTTAATTTCCACTTTGCTACTGAAAATTTTTATAATTTATAGTGTTTTTTTTGCTAGTATTTTTACAATTTACAACACAGCAATTCCGGTTGCGTATTGTATTGTTTTTAACTATGTTTTTGAAAAAAAGTAAAATGTCTACGTGTAGATGATATGCCAAAATTACAAAATATCGCCCTAAAATGAACGAATTTTTTGTCCAGCTAGTGCTGGTATTGCTTTTGCTTCCCCTTCCATGACTTCGCATTGAGCGAATACCTATATGAGTTACAGGAGTAATGTGAACAGTGGCGAGAAATGCAACAAACTTTAGATGACTAAAATCCTCTGCAGTATTAATCCATATCAATTCTAAGGAGCAAGTTATAACCTAGAAGACTGTCTTTGAATATTTAATTAGGTGGATATATGTCCTCTGAATGATATCAATAATGGAAAGTATTATTGGTGTAGTGCCTTCCCACTTGTGTAAATAGAGTGTGAATAGAGTTCAACGGGATTTCATACTGGGCATTGCCGGCTCAAAAGACCCCTTAGTAAACTGAGACTAATAGTAGATTTTATTTAGATTCTGTGAGAGGAAGGGAGACACCTCCATTTAAATTCTGAAGTTCTAATTCGACTTGGTGTATGGTGTGGCTGCAAGAGCTCCGAGTTTAGTTAATATTTACTGAGAACAAATATAAATTAAATTGTGAAAGTTATCATAGTGTTATTTTAATAAGAAGTTAATAACCTGATGTCAAACTTCATTTACTACTACGGATGCATTAGATTACTATTGCTACGTTTGAATATCCACATCCGATGCATTTTTTACATCTCGAACGTTTGTTTATCCACATCAGATACATCTCTCCTACTACATTTACGTATACTAAATCATGTGATCAAAGATTTACAACATCTCAGATGCATCCGATGTGGAAATTCAAACGCAACATATATTTAAACTATAGATGCACTGAACACTCGTCCACTTAAAGTTAAAATCGATAGATTAATTCATTAAAATTAAACGATTTATACTGTATACATTAATTGATTGGTAAGTGGATATCATCTTTAATATTTATATTTGATTATTAAATTTAAATATTGCAAAAAAATGCTCAATATTATTGGCGCATTTGTTGTCTCGCCATTTTTAATCCTAGTTGCATAGAAACTAAAAATATTATACCTTTATCTGAAAATAAAATTTATTGTAACAAGGCATGTAAACGAATTGTAGAAGACAAAAGTTTAGAATGTATCAAACTATAACAAGAAATTCAGAAATTGAACAATAAATTAGTCAATTAAGAGGAGAAATTGAAAAACTAGATTTTAATTATGACGATAATGTAAAAGTATTTCATTTAGAAATTAATAGACTGAATGAAAATATTGAGAAGAGAAACTCACATCTATAAAATTAAAAAAATAATCGGACGAGAATTATTATGTAACTTCAAGATGATATAAATAATACGAAACTAATCAATGAGCAATTATTAAATAAAATTATAAAACATACAGAAGAAAGAGATAAAGAAAGAAAGTTGCAAATATAATTGGAGGAAATAAACAGAAATATGATCGATACGATCAGAATATTAGAATCACAAAACAAGAATTGCGAAGGTAATTTAATGTAGAAATATGGGATGGAATTTTGGTGTCTTGAAAATAGCGTTGAAAATAGTCGAAAAAATATTAAAAATAATCGGCCAAACATTAAAAATGAATTTACTGATTTACTGATAATAAAACATGTGTGAATATCAGGTGATGAATTATAAATGTACCCAGTTATTTAAATTCATATCTTGATGCTTCAGAATATTCAGTGGTAGGTGTCAGTAAACCTA
This sequence comes from Psylliodes chrysocephalus, assembly GCA_927349885.1. Classification (NCBI taxonomy): domain Eukaryota; kingdom Metazoa; phylum Arthropoda; class Insecta; order Coleoptera; family Chrysomelidae; genus Psylliodes; species Psylliodes chrysocephalus. The sequence continues at coordinate 1,535,269 of OV651824.1, read as the reverse complement.
ATATTAATTTTAAAACTTTGATAGATTCAGTTTTTGAATATTCTTAAAAGTGTGGAAAAAACTACTTTCTCTTATTATTAATTAATACACTGAATATTTTTTATCATGTTTTGTTGTGTAAGGCTCTACTTGACTATTTCTGTGCTTCTTACGAACCTGCTAATATATCGTGTACAGAGAATCCTAGTGGCTCGTCCGACCATAAAGTCGTTTTAACTTATATATCTCTTGAGCACAAGCTTCCTAAGACTAATTTTCGTCATGGTCGATTGTTTAGTAAATCTAATTATGGAAACTTTCATTCAGTATATAAAAGTTTTAATTGGTACAGTTGCTTTTCTGGTATATATCATTTTAACGGTTTTTATTTCAACTTGAGCAAATTTAAAAAAGTAAGCAAAAAAAACGTGGAGAAAAGCTGGTTTAAGATGTTCATCAAAAAATAAATTATAAAAAGAATATATTTGCAGAATTATTTTTGGAGTACTATTATCGCTACATAACTTTATATAAAACACTTATTAAAAAAGCTAAATATATATTATACAAGAATTGAGAGGTCAAATAATAAGTCAAGGGAAACTTGGTCTATTATTAATTAATTGAGAGGCAAAAGTACCCATAAATTATGGAATTGCAAATATAAATCCTAACGATTTTAATACATTCTATTGCAATATCGCTGAAAAACTAACAACAAATCTAAATAGAACAATTAACCCGAAAAATATAACACGATTTGAAAAATCGTTTTTAAAAAAAAAATATTTTTTATTTAAACAGAGTTATAATTATGTCTTTATTAATTGAAAGCTAACATCAGACTAAAAAATGTAAAAAATAATCATTGTTAACATATGTATGCTGATAAAAGAAACTTGAGGCTGGTGGGATTCTTAGAATTTCTGGGCACTTCGGCAGTTTCTGTGATATAATTCCTCCCTTCCCAGAGAGATCCATACAGGGTGTGGGTCGTTATTCGTCTTCTTCGGTATTGATATTGAAAGTGGCTTGTTGGGTGGCAGGTATTATCAATTTTTGATTTCTGGACGTCGATTGCCTAATCTTGAAAAACATGATGATGAGGGCAACAACACCCAATGTCCACAGTGGCGTATACCACAGATGGGTATTGTTTGAAGGGGGTTGAAGACTTATTTGACGAATTCGATTTTGATCCTTCTGCAATAGGTGGATCTTGTCGAGAAATATTTCATTAATATCGATTTTTCTGAAATGATTTTGACTGACTTTATTTATCTTAATTTCGGGTAGAAGTAAAGGCTGTCCATGAATAACGTCGATGTTATTTGAGTATCTGTTCTTCGGGGTTTGGAAACTGCAACCCTTTGGTACTTCCTTAAAATAGGTACCTTTTAAAACTGCGAGATCTGACTTTGCACAGCTGATTTGGATCTTGGTTTCTCGAGGAAATACTGCAATATAGTGGGCAGAATTGATTGGTTCGATTACCTCAGAACTGATTTGGATTGGAGTAAGTTCACATGCAGGAGAGTCTTGATTATTCAATTGTAATATTTGGTGGATACAATCATCTGCATTAGCTTTGGCAATACATTTCATGTTTGTGCAAAAATATAATGAGTTCAGATTTTTGCATTCTTCGTCCTCGTACTCATAGTTATTTCCTTGTATTGCCAGAAAAGATTTGGAGGGGATAAGGATAGAGTTATTTTGGGTAGGTATTGAATAGAGGTGAAAGTAAGAATATATTTCTGGATAGGTTATAGGAAAGTGAATCACAAATACCATCCGATTGTTAGAATAATAAGAGTCTACTGTAATAACTTCATAATATTTATAAAAATTTTGTGGATCGGCACCGAACAATAAGTTACTTTCTGAATATGACTTTAATAGCAAATTTATGATAAATTCTAAATCTTCTATTTTTAAAATGCTATAGTGAACTGTTTTTAATCTCGCGAATATTATTGAGTTTTCTAAATTATTTAAGATTTCATTTAAAATTTTCAGAACTGCGTGTACCTGGTCCAAGGCGTTTATTGCTAAAAAATATCCGGAAAAATCGTTTACGAATTTTTTTGAGCCATTTGTATTTCGTTCTGCTTTATTAAAGATAGACTTTTGTTGTAATCATCGATTATTTTAGTAGTTAGGGATATCTGTTTATTTAGTGTATTTGCTATATCTTTTTGATTTGAATTTAGTAAGACAATAGCGTCGTCGTATCTTTTGCCGTCTTCGGCGTCTAGGTTTCCCGAAATACTTTTAAATATTGTACCTAGACCGTTTAAGATTCCTCTTTTAAGTCTCTTATTAGAATGAAGGTAATTTAATTTTTCTTTGCATTGTTTTATTTCGAAGAGATTGAATTTATGTTATTTTTAAGTTCGGATGTGAATACCGCATTTTTATTTTCAATTGTTAAAATTATATTTTCGAATTGATTATTTATTTTAACAAGTTCGGTTTCGATAGGGTCTAAATCAAAATAATGGATAAAAGAATGGTATGTGGATTGTAATTTAGCATATCCTAATTTATAGGGTAATATTCCAGGGTTGGATTCCAGACTCGTGATTCTAATTTCTTGGGCTGCGATAATCGTAGCCATGATGAGGAGAATGCTGTAATAGTACATTTTTTGATTAGATAAAATTTTTTTAAAATTATTTTTATAAAGTGTAGGAAAAACTTTTTCAAATTAATTCGGATCTTTTTGTTTTTTTATTCTATTTATTTTTACTTTGGGACGCTCTTTCTTTTTAAGATGACGACAACCGAATTGTAGACCATCTTTTTTGCATGCTACAGATTTGTGGTACGCGAGGGTGACAGGATCATACGTTAAAGGGTTGTGAAGGGCTTCATTAGTTTTTTATAATTTTTTACCATTTTGTTTAGTTACAAGTTCATTATGTCTTTTATAAATTCCAATAGTCATTTCTTTGTGATCTATCTTAATTAGATCATTAATTTCATGTTTGTCGCAATTATCTATAATGGATTCATTAGTAAAGTTATAGCTTTCAAAATTATTCTCAACTGAAATACATTTAATTGGGTATAATACAGTAGAATTTATTTCTTCGTTTGAATTGTTATAAATTTCGTCAGTTGCCCAACCGTTCATTAATAATGTTAATGTACTCGGTATTGTACAATTACCGATAGTTTGCTCTAGCACTAATATTTCTCTGGATTCAATAGTAACGGGGATTTTTATCCGCGAAACAGAATTTCCAGGCAATAGTTTCGGTTTTATTTCTATTGGCGTGGAATTAAAGTAATTAATTGGCAAAGAAATATTATTTGAAATTATTTGAGCATTTGGCAAATCAATATGAATATTCAATGAATTTAATAAATCTATTCCTAATAGTCCATCAAATATGCAATTAAATTTATATACAAAAAATTTTATATTCTGTTTTGTTTGGAATTCTGGGAATGCCGAAATGGTTACTGAAAAGTTATGATAGGAGGAACTTAAAACAGTTGAAATAATAAATGGTTCCTTTATTTTAATTTTTGAAAAGTATTTATCAACAGCTTCTGGAGATAAAAATGATCGAGTTGCCCCGGTGTCTAATAAAAGTTTTAATGGTGGGTTATTTATTGCAATATAAGGTAATTGTCCTTTATCAAGTGAATTATAAAATTCTATCATGGTTTCGGGGGAGGCTGGGCTCCTGAAAATTTTGGTAATTATCGCCAGAAGGAGAGTCTACAATTTCGTATTCGCAATTGCTGCTCACAAAATCAATTGAATTATCTGACAAATCACAATGTTCGACATTATTTAATTCTTCAGATACCCATCTACGATTTTGGGGTAATTGATTTCTGGAATTGCCAGAAATTTGACGGGAAGTCGTACTCATTGGAGTAGGCCTAGGTGAATTATTTTCATTAAAATTAGGATTTGGTTCCCAAACGTTTTGTTGAGGTCCAAAGACCTGTCGGTTTGTGAAAAATCTTTGATTAGCTACTGGTCTAGGTTGAATGCTTACAGGACCAGTAGGAAACGAACCTCTATAATTACTATTGTTATTGTTTCTATAATAGCTAGTGCTAGGTTGATTAGAATTTGTTTGTTGGTTATTATTAAAATTTTGATTTCTGTTAACAAACTGATTGTTATTGTTTAGGCGATAGTTTTGAATAGTTTTATTAGAGTTATTCTGTCTATGTTGGTGGTTGGGGCTTTTTATTGAAATTCGAGAGTTATTTGAATGCGCATTTTGTAAATATTTAATATTATCCTCTTTTCTTATAAAATTAATTGCTTCGAGCAGTGTTTTGGGATCTTTGGTACGAACCATGATACCATAAGGATTTCTTAACCCAGCTAAAAATACTTGAAGAGCTTGTACGTTATATGATTTCTGTTTAAATTTTCTTATATCTAAGTTGAGTTCATGCAAACCGAGGTAGTTTGAAATAGTGTTTAATAATTTCCTGACCTTTTCATAAAATTCATGTGGGCTCTCGTTAGGAGCTTGCCTTAAATTATTTAAATCCAACAATAAGCAACTTTCATTTCGGGGATCACTGAAATTCATAATCAACTCTTCCTTAATTTCTTTTATTTTAGTGGCTCCACTAATATTAATTACTTCGCGAGCGGGTCCATGCAATTTACTTATAATCGTTCTAAATATTATAACATTCTGATAGTTTCCAATATTTACGTTATCATAAAAATGGGTAACTATGCTATCAATACTTTCTAGGAAAAATTGTAACTCGTTTTCGTCGCGATAAAAATCAGGTATGGTCTCCGCGTGAACTTTTTGAAAGTTAGGGGGAGGAGTCATTGTTTGATTTAAAATGTTTGTCAATTTACTAAAATTAGTTGGATAATTATTATCGTTAATATTAATCGAGGTAAAACTTTCAATTACAAAATCTAGCTCTAAATCAGATTCGTGATCACTAAAGGATAAGGAATCAATGTTAGAGGAGTCTGACATATAAGAAAAATAAAACTTACAGTACGGTTTTCGTTTGGATCGAAGGTCCGGCTGTCGTCTTAACCAAGGAAGTCTCCAGTACAGTTCTTTGGTAGCATTACAAAACTTTTCTCGCGATGGAAAGTTCGAAATTGGTGCGAAACGTTGAAAGTTCGTAATTGTCACTTAACTATAAAAATAGCGAAAGTTATCCACGTCGGATTCTTCGTGACAATCCTACTGACTGCGCCAAAAATATAACACGATTTGAAAAATCGTTTTAAAAAAAAAATATTTTTTATTTAAACAGAGTTATAATTATGTCTTTATTAATTATTGAAAGCTAACATCAGACTAAAAAATGTAAAAAATAATCATTGTTAACACATGTATGCTGATAAAAGAAACTTGAGCTGCCGGCTGGTGGGATTCTTAGATTTTTTGGGCACTTCGGCAGTTTCTGTGATATAATTCCCGTTTGAATTTGTAAAATCTTCACCTATTGAATATTCATTTTTCTTAAGAGAAACAAATTCCATAGAAATATTAAAAGTTTAAAATTACACAAACAACAAAACTGCATCAGGATATGATGGAATGTCAGTAAAAATATTTTAAAACGTATGTACCTACCTACCTCTGCATTAGACGTTTTATTCATTTTAATAAATAAGTTTTGCTGAAGGAACTTTTTCTCCTTTTCTTAAAACGAGTAATGTGGTTCCATTATATATGGAAGGAGAATTGACTGAGCCGTCCAATTTCAGTCCCATATCTTTAATTCATTGAAAAAAATATTGAAAAACTTGTCAAAGCTCGACTAGTTAGTCATTTAGACTAAACTATAATACTGGACATAAATCAATTCGGTTTTCAACATAATAAAACGTATCGGATGATGTTTCTTCTTATTTGGAAATAGCCGATGCAAGTATAAATTTTAACGAACCCGTAGCGGTAGTATTATGTAATCTGATTAAAGCTTTTGACTGTGTCAACCACGGAATACTGCTTCGAAAGCTTAAAGTTTACGGTATAAGAGATGTGGCCTTGAGATGGATGAAAACCGACCTTTTAGGTCGCAAGTAGTTAGTCCGAACTGTTTTAGACTCAAACAAGCGACATAAATAGGGATGTCCCTCAAGATTCTGTTTTTGGGCCGACTCTGTTTTTAATACATATAAATGATTTAGGTAAGTTAAATAACTCAGAAAGTTTTACTCTCTTTTCTGACGATACTCTTATGGCAAAATAAAGACGTCAATATTATTTATGCAAACATTAGTAATGATCTCAAATCATTTAAAATATGGTGCATTGCAAATTTTCATCCATTAAAAAAAACAAAATACTAACCTTTAAATGTAATATTCCTGATATTTTAATAGATATGGTTACTACAGAAGCCACATACTTTAATTTTTAGGTTTAAATATCGACATGGATTTGAAATCATGTTGATCCACTTTTAAAAAAACTCGCATCTGGTTGTTGTGCCATTAGAACTACATTTCGTGACTAAGGAATTTGTGCAGCAAAAACTGCATGTTATGCGTTAGTTGACTCCCATTTACGTTATTTGGTAGATATTTTATGATGTAGAAATAGGCCTTTAAGGTTCTTATGTGGAGCACACAGATTAGTACCATGTAGAACACTATTCTTAAAATATAAAATATTAACTAATTTCATTATTTATCTTAGAAATGTGTTGCATGATCCATAAAAAAAGTCGAAATATAAATCGAATATAGCCCGTGTAACTCGCCAAACGGGTAACTTTAAGTTGCCTATTCCCAAAACTGACTCTTTTATAGATATGCAATAGCATCAAGATGGGGTGTTTCATTAAGAGAGGTAGCCAGCTATATTTCAGATACTAATAATAGTACAGCTTTGGGGAAAAAATATTTTTTATAAAAACGGTCAAGAGAAATTGATGAAAATTATTTTCACCGGATTTAACCTGTCTCGATTTCTACTTTTGGGGAAGATTGAATGACCTGATTTTTTGTACGAGGCCTACGACAATGGAAAATATGATTAAGCGAATCACAGACGCTATTCGTTGTATATCTAGAGCGGAAGTGGATACAGCTGTTTTGTCAACCAGGGAAAGGTTGGAACTATGTGTTCAAAATGATGGAAGGCATTTTGAACATTTGGGCCGGCATTGAGTATTAGGTCTTTTATTTGTGTTTTTCAAAGCTTACTTGATATGCAAATATACACGCTCAATGGATTATTATATTTATAAGTAATTATGCATTCTTATCTAATATTGTTTGATTATTTAAAATATGTAAAATCATGGTTGGGCATTAGGTTTTGCAGAAATGTATAAATTTGATTTGCTACGTTTCTACGTTTTATTTATATTTTTGCTAAAATCTGCGGTTTGAAAAGAGATATCCAAATGCTATTTTCGCCAAAGTATTGGGCTTTTTTTTCTCTATCTAAGTATGTAAAAGGGTATATATCGTTTATTTAAATTTTTCGAAAAATTTCGTAAAATTTGTCAGTTTTAACTTAACACCCTCTAGCGGCGTTCGTAAAACGTAAGTAGCCACAGTTGATAAAGTTAAAAATGGGGATAAAAAGCTCTTCTAAACGAAACCAAGTTCACTAAATTCGGTAAAGTCAAAACGGAGTTATGAGCATTTTTCCAAATTAAAGTTTAGCCTTCCCCCACCACTCTATTTTAGAACTGACAAAAATTGAACTTAAAGTTTTTTTGTTCAAAAAACATTGAAGATTGAAATATTAATATTTATCAATATACTTTACCTGGTATTTTTTTAAGAAAATTACATTTTTATGTTTTGACGTCACAATTACGCCCCCTAGCGGCCATCCTACAAATTTGAAAATAATTTACAGCAATTTCTCTTCGCCGTTTTTATTAAAAATATTTTCCCCAAAGCTGTACTATTATGAGTTTCTTTTAACACCCGGTACAACAGGCTTCCGTAACTCCTTAGAGGTACAACCTGGTATAGAGGTAAATCGCGTTGAATCATCATATTTTGGGGTGCCCAACACTCATCTGTTCTGTCGGTACTTATGCAGCATTTTATATAAGAGGCTAAGTACTTATCAATACCACCTCGTATATTCCTAAATGCAGTTTTGATACAACTAGAAACTTTCATGAGAAGTCCTGAATATGCAACTGTTGTATTAGTTTTAATGAATAATTTGTAGAACAACACTGGCACAAATTTATTGTGTGTCAGCTGTCAACGGTTGTTAGCCTAGAACCAAGGAATACGTAAACTATAGACCATCTAATTTGAATTTGCGTTACAATTATGCTCTAAAATGAGTTATTTTTTTAAAAAGTGTTCTTACATTGGTTTTAATAGTATTATTCAATAAGTGTATAATGTTGACCATATTACACGAGTGTTGTAAATATTCGAGTGTAGTATGGTCCATTATACACGAATTGAATACTATACTTTATCTACAACTGAATACGGGGGCTCACCGAAAACGAAAAGGGGATTTTTAGAAAAAAATTCTTTGAAGTTGTTATAAATAGAATTGACAAGATTTTTCACAATTAAAAGACCTTTCAAATGAGGAGTATTTAAGCCACCGTGTGAACTAAAACGCCAATTTATACAGGAACTCGTTTAAAGTTATTTATTGATGTAATTAATAGTAACATTACAATTTGAAATATTAATAGCTCCGGTAATATCATTGAGATTATTTTTTTGTTAAAGAAAAATTAGTGTTGCTATTGATGAGTACAGAATCATGACGGTCACTCTCAAAAGATGATGGATTATTAAGACCAACACAATTTTCATTATTGATTTGACTTAAAATTGCTTGAGCTGTTTCTATTTTGTTCTTCTTTGAATTGGCGATGTACCCTTCTGCTGTGGAGGCGGATTTCCAGCCTCCATGATGTTTTAATGTTGTCACTGAAGCTCCAGAATCAGTAACCAATGTTGCAGATGAACGCCTGAGGCAATGGCCAGTGTATCTCTCAGGGTTTGGTAATTGTAAAAACGTAGCAATTTGCTTTCCCATTGCGCTAAACTTGTTTATTCCTATCACTTGTTTTGTACACTTGCCTTTTTGGAAATTGAGAAAAAATCTTGTGGTGCATTTTCGGGCCGGAGGTCTATATATTTTTAAACGATTTTGAAAAAATTATCCACAATTGTGAAATTCCTTGGGACTTTGGTTTTTGTGTGTGGCACGTTTACTTGAAAACATCCCTTAAAACATCTTAAATCCCCAATTTTCATATTCTTTAAATCACAGAATCGGCAAGCACTTATGACCCCCATAATCAAGGCAACCTTAAAAAAATGTGTAGATTAAGTTAAAGAATTTTGATTTTCGATTCGTTTTTACCTTTGTTCCAAGATATTTAAAATCTGGGGCTTCCTTTATAAACCTCTCAATTTGTTCACCGGTCAGAGCTTCAGATTTCTTAGGTTCGTAATTTTTGGATCGTCTTTTCAATAAAGCACGTAATCTCGGATATTTATCAATGTCGACATTGTGCTTGATGTTTAACATGCTTTTTAGCATGGAATAGTTTGTCCATAAAGTAGACGATTTGTATTTACTAGAAATTTCCATAAAATATACAAGCACAGTGTCTTCAGAAAAAGAGGATACATTATTTGTTTGTTTCCACGACATAAATTTGTTGTATGCAATCTCATAATTTTTCCCCGATATTTCAGGTAATAATTTCAACGACGCCACTTTAGCAGCGTCGCGGATTTCAGGAGGTGTTAGTTCCATGCAATCATCGTCTTCCATTTTTTTAATTGATAAACACTTAAAACGGGCTTAATATTTTAAGTTTAATTTCAAAAAAGAATCGGGAACAACGAATAACTGTCAACATGCTGTCAACTAACTTGTCAAACGCATACTAGATATAATGATTTTTATTTCTAGTGGGGTATAATCCACATACTTTGATTACTATACGAGGTAAGAGAGAGCTCCGAGACGCCCAACATAGGGCGCGGCCATTTTGAACCCTGTGACACAGTTTACAGCTAAAGAATCAGATCGCTCACTCTGCGTCGGCACTTTGGATCTCAATGTTTTACTTTATACACTGTGCAACTCAGATAATACAATATATGACAACCGCCTATAATAAAACAGCAGTCTTATGCGTATCCTGAATTTGTATTCCTGGAGTGGATGTTATTTTGGAACTTTCAACTGGTCCGAGTGAGCTAACTGATTCTTTAGCAATAGACTGTGATTTGAAAAATAATATTCACTGACACTGACAGCAGCAAGCAAAATATCAGGTGCGTTTTAATCATTCGCTTCTGCTTCCGGAATTGTCGGTTTAGTCGTTTTAACCTGTCAGATTAAAACAAGAAAACCGACAATTTCGAAGCAGAAGCGGATGATTAAAACGCACCTATTAAAAATATTGCGCCAAGATGTAGGCAACACGTAATAAGGGTTCAAAATTGCGGAGTTTTCTATCTCCTTTTAACAGGCACTCAGAAAGCTGCGCAGTGCGACCATTCTCCGTATAGTAAAAGAAAATCAAAGTATGTGGGTATAATTGACAAAAATCGTGTAATATGAATATATTCTCACTAGTGATATATGGATTGCTTTATGTTGCCTTAGATACGCATATAATACATCCATATAATGACAGTTGTAGATAAAGGTATTTTAAACTAAAATGTCCAAGGAAAATAGACCTCCATTTGCGATTCTAATTAGATTTTTTCGTGCTATTATCGATTCTACTGATTTTGCTTTTAGCAGGTTGCCTGCATTTACTTTATTGACGTTTTCTGCCTTTTAATTGGTTTTTTTATAATTGTTATGGTAACTTTAAATTTACGTCATTGCTATTTAAATTTACGTCATTGCTAATTAAAATTACTTTTAAATAGTCCGTAACGTTTTTTCTTCAGATGTCACAGGAGATGGAGTGAAATAATAAAATTTTAAATGTTATGTCTCTTACCCCTCGTGACGGGTTCCAATAAATTCATTTATTTCAATTTTGTAACCAAATGTCTTCTTTTATTCTATTAATTTTATCTTTGTGTGTATTATAGGAAGAGTGAAATGGAAAATAATTTAGTGTATGTTTTTTATTTCAAAATTATAAGACAATGCATGAACTGGTGTGGCAACTAAATAAAGAGTCATCGAATAAGGGAATCTTACCCTTCAAAAGCAGTCATCTTCTTTGAAATAAATGAAACACGAAATCTGTACCGACAAGTTGTACAGCATCAGAGTAATCGGTGGTATCAAAAAATACGTATCGTTGGCATGACCGTTAACTACTCAACAGAAGGTTTTTACAATTATCTTGTTTCATGTAACACAAACATTATTTCTGAAAACTATAAAGTTAAAATTGTAAAAATCTCTCCAACTAAAAAAATCCTGATATATTTCAAGCTATTGTACCAGTAGATAAGTCAGTGTATGAACAGGCAAACGGAAAATTTATTTGTTGCTTATGATAGTTGCATTGTGTATGATGCACTTGAAGTGTACAGGTGTTTTAAATGTAATGAGTTTAACCACTCTTCACAAAGATGCATTAACTCGTATCTTGTCCAATTTGTGGTAAAGGTCACGACTTGAAAGACTGCAAATCTAAGAGTAAAAATTGCTCCAATTGCGTAAAATTAAAAAATCCAAATATAATGACCGATCATGCTGTATGGGATAGGGGTTAATGTTCGGCTTGTATCGATACTCTGAATAAATTTAAATCTAACCTCGGGCTCGAAAAGCAACCACAGACTAATTTTTTATTGAACCCGGTAAACTCATTTCATATCAAGTCCGATTCTAACGATAACGAAAACCAACTATCAATACTTTTTTAGAATACTCGCGGCATTAGAACAAAAAACACTGAAGTTTGTCCATAGTAATTGTAAAATTTTGGCCTAAAACTTGGCTCGATTCGTCAATAATTAACTCGGAATTATTCAATACAGAATGTAATGATCTGACAAAAATTTTTTGGTAAGCGATAGAAAAAGGGGTGGTGGGGTGCTGACTGCGATCCATGAAGAATATGTCTCTACCATGATATTTCTTCAGAAATATTTTTTCCCTGTTTTCAACTTTAAATAAAAATTAAATTTATGTTTACTATTTGTTTGTGCAATTTATATATACCCCAAAAACGCCTCGTGATGAAGTCGAAAGTCTTTTTAAGTCACTGGAATCATATTGAATTACTTGTATGGTGGTAAAGTTCTAATCCTTGGTGATTTTAATATCACCGACTACGTTTTATCTCTTTCTATCCCTTAAACTAGCTATAAGCTAACTGCTTTAAATAATTTCGGTGATGTCACAGATCAAACACAAAATAATTTTGTTTTCAATAAACTTAATAAACTTTTAAATTTAGTATTTTACAACGGGTACTTTGTTGTTGAGAAATCCTTAGAACCCTTAGTAACCGAAGATAGCTATCATCCAGCTTTAGATATCAGTTGTGAATTAAGTGAAAAACTTGACAACAAAGATAATCTAGAATATTCTTATAAAAAATTGTTATAATTTTTTATCTATGTATAATATAATCAAATATTAACTGGTCTTTTTCAGAAAGCTTTTATAGTGCCGATGATGCCTGTACATATTTTTATGACAAGTTGTATAATGTATTATATCGTTGAGTATCCAATTATTCAGTGCATAATAAAAAACATATCCTCCTTGGTTTAATCCCTGCATCATTAAAAAAAATGAGAAACAATACAATGATATCAGGGCTTTTGAAGAATTCAAGCGCATAAAACCAGAGGTTAAAAATGCGATTAAAATAGCACATGAAAATTATTATTCTTTGAAAGCAGAGAGTGATATATCGATTAACTCTAATAAATTTTGGGCCTACGTTAACAGTAGAAAAAGTTCTAGTAAAGTTGCTAGTATTATGAGCTATGAAAATAATACACTGGATAATCCTGCTGACATACTAAATAGTTTTGCTGATCTTTTTAGCAAGTCCTACGTTCATTCTAAAGTTGCCCATGTTGATGTGAATAAAATTCAATTAACTTGTTTAAATACAATCAATTTTGACGAAAGATAGATACTTGACGCATTAAAATCTACAAAATCTGAGCGTACTACGGGGCCGACCATATTCCTGTAATCATTTTGAAAGATTGCGCCGAAGTACTGGCTCATCCTCTGATCCTCTGATAGAGGTTGATTAACAGTAACGAATATCTTACATTTTAACTACTGTTCATCTATATTTGTTGAGCACTACCGAAAAAAGTGTACTTCAAAGAAGCAGAATCATGTCTTGCCTAAGATAATAAGATGCAATCGTTACACAAGTACATTGAAACCATGTTACAAGCAACATAATAATTATTAAGTGGTAAACTAATGTTACCTCTAAATACAATGACGCTGGTATATAAAATAAAACACAAATACTTAATGAACATTTTTTAAGAAACACTAGATATATACCATATTTACTATCTAACCTGAGGCAGAGAAGACATGTTTCTTTAGTTACCACCAACATAGTGTGAAGTTCTTACAACATTATTCCGATATACCGGGTGTCCCAGATTTTTTTGCCCAGCGGATATCTCGGTTATTTAATGATATAAAATTGTAAAAAAAAATATGAATAATATTTGTCTAGTAGCCTTTTAAATTCCACTACATAAAGTTATATTCATCAATCCACCCCATAGGAACAACCCCTAACTTTTTTTTTTCAAATGTCACCCCTATATTTTTTTTCGCTGATATAAATACTCAATTTGTCCCGAATGCAACGATATGATATTTGATATACTTTACAGAGTCATAAAGCCGGTAAAGACTAAAAACCAATGTTGTGGTTAAAGTCATTAATTTTGTATCACCTGGTATTTTCTTTTTATTTTGATTAGAATTGCTTCGTTTTTGTTTTTTTTTTTGTTACCTATAACTAACTAACGATATGCTTAGACCATTTCTGAAATTGTTCGCTAGCTATAAACAACAGACAAAATGCCCTTTACATTCACTCCAAACGAATATGTTGATATGCTTTTAATTTTTGGTGAGTGCCAAAAAAATTCTCGTGCTGCTGTACACTTGTATCAACAGAGGTTTCCTGAGCGCCGACAACCATCACGTAAAACATATTCTTATGTTGAGACTAGGATGAGAGAAGGGTCATTTCCAGGAAAAGACAAACATCGTCAACATGCTGCTGCTGTAAGAACTGAAGAAATGTGCATTAATGTATTAGCTTATGTGCAAGTACATCCCCAGATATCGACGCGAAACCTAGCTAACGAGGTTCATATTAGTAAGTCGTCAGTACAAAGAATCCTAAAATCCTATAATTTTCATCCGTTTAAAATTCATTTGCATCAGGAACTTAGAGCTGGAGATTTCGAAAGAAGGATAACATTAATAGCACATTTTGAAGATTTAATGGAACGAAATCCCAACATTTTGAACCAGATATTGTGGAGTGACGAATCAAGGTTTCACAATAATGCTACTGTAAATCGTCACAATATGCATTATTGGTCTCCTGAAAACCCTCACTGGGTTAGGGAAACTAACTTTCAGACCATCTGGGGAGTAAATGTGTGGTGTGGATTATTTCAGGGACGACTGATAGGTCCCTATTTTTTTCAAGGTACGTTAACTGGTGCTAGGTACTTACACTTTCTTGAAAATGACCTTCCAGAACTTCTTGAAGAAATTCCAATACAAGAAAGAGGTGCTATGTGGTGGCAACAAGATGGAGCTCCTCCACATAATAGTAATTTAGTTACCCAATTTTTAAACGAACGCTTTGAAAATCAGTGGATCGGAAACAGCGGCCCTTTGAGGTGGCCTGCGCGTTCACCAGATTTATCGCCTCTAGATTTTTTTTTATGGGGATATCTGAAGACCGTGGTATTTGAAACACAGCCATTGAATTTAGAAGATTTGTAAAATAAAATAGTACAAGCCTGCAATAACATTACACCAGAAATGATTACAGCGTCATGTACTCGTGAACTCATTCGACGTTTTGAAGCATGTTTGGCAAGTAATGGGGGCCATTTCGAACAATTTTTGTAAATATTCAATTATTTAAAAAACATATTAAGAGGTTTACCTATTCATTGGATTTGTTATTTTTTAATATAATAAAATGATAAAATGTAAACTAATTATTAATGACTTTAACCACAACATTGGTTTTTAGTCTTTACCGGCTTTATGACTCTGTAAAGTATATCAAAAATCATATCGTTGTATTCGGGACAAATTGAGTATTTATATCAGCGAAAAAAAATATAGGGGTGACATTTGAAAAAAAAAAGTTAGGGGTTGTTCCTATGGGGTGGATTGATGAATATTACTTTATGTAGTGGAATTTAAAAGGCTACTAGACAAATATTATTCATATTTTTTTTTACAATTTTATATCATTAAATAACCGAGATATCCGCTGGGCAAAAAAATCTGGGACACCCGGTATAAGAAAAGATGTACTTTTTACTATATAGATAATATTAATTATAGTCAAATTTAATGATAGTTGTTATATTTGTAGCAAAGTTATTTATAAAATTGTTAGCAAATGAGTTTCTTTTTTAAATAATAAAAAACAACCAGAAATGTAAATAATTATGATTATAACAAGTATTTAATTTTATTATAAAGTCAATGTTAGCTATTTAAGTATTATTAAAAAGTTGAATTTAGTTTTATTAGTTAGTTATTAAGTTTTATTATAAAGTAAGTTGCAAGTTATTTACATTTTATTGTGAATACAGTTTATACTACTAACTAAATTTATTTAATGTCGGAACAGCATTCTTTTTAATCTGATCATAAATTCTCTTTTATTTCAAAATTCCTCCTAAAAATAAATTGAACACCACATAATATTTTGATTTACGCCTCATATGGCATTTATTCACAAAATCAGATAAAATTTTAAGATATCGTGTCTTTTAGAAATCGTAATAAAAGTTAAAAATTATAGAAAAAAAAATATTAAGTACAGTCCTTATACTAAATGGTGAAAACTTAAACCAGACCTTTTCTATCGTTTCTTCACTTTATATCTCTTATAATTAGGTTTAGTGGGGTGGGTTGGCTCAGTGGTTAGAGTCATGACTTTGAGATCGGAAGGCCTCAGGATCGAATCCCACCGTTGGCCGGGATTTTTTCATTTATTTTAATTATTTAAAATTAATTCTGATGATGCCTTGGTATGATTCCCCACTCGACCATTCACTGTTGGGTTCTAATTAACAGTGCTGTTCCTAAAGTGGTTCTGGAAACAGTAACAAAGCCTACACAAAACACGAGGCTAATGGCCGTAGTAGTCGACGCCGATGACACCAAATAAAAAAAAAAATAAAAAAATTAGGTTAAGTAAACTTAGTAATGATTTTTATGCGAAATAATAAATAAAGAAGAATAGGACAGAATTAACTCTGAAATATTTAAATTTTGTAAGAGATTTTGATAGCTCTTTGACAAAACATAACATTGCTTCTAAGGGAGGAGGAAGTGATGTCGCCTTTTTTGCCACGTCATCTCCATATTATTCAACCTCATTGTAGGGAATGAGGCTAAACAATATATTAATACAACAATAACTAGGAATTAGAAAAACTCATTGGAAAAATAACCGCAAAGCACATAAAGAATGGTATTTAAACGAAAATTATAGAATTATAGAACATGGTGGCTATGGAAGTAACAGAAAGATAAAAAGTATGCTCAGTAGTGATACTGGATAAAATCAGAGTGGATTGTAAGAAATCTGGAGAGAATTGCTGTCATTGTAACTCTAGTGGAGCAAAATAAGCCAGACACAATATACCGTCATCTTCATAGGAGCTGAGATAAGAGTATAAGATGTATAATTCCGACTGGTAAGTATGGTTTTCTGGAAACCACAACCGTATTTTCCCACAATTTAACATCTTCACAAATGTGTGTGAGGAACCCAAATAAAATGTTCTTAATATTAACTAACATTCTCTAATTTGTCAACTGTGGTGTAGAAGACAAAATATAAAATACTGGTTCTAAATTGTGCGTATGTGCATTACAAAATAACAATAATTAAAACCTAACAGATATATCTAAATCTAGCATAATACAAATATTGGTGAAACTCATTATTGAATATGTAATAAAAATCAAATTGTGAGAAGTTAATTAACCAAAGAGGATTGTTCAGTTTACATAATGACCACTAGTTGGTTATTATGTATTATTACGAATATTATTAAGTTCACACCTTATCCAAATACTGTGAATAGTTTGTAAACGAGTTAAAAACTCCGGTTAATTTGTGTACTTTTCTTTATCTATGGATGGTATACAAACCAACCAATATACATAGCTATTTTAGTGCAAATATGATTTTTCTTCAAATTTGAATAGTTTGTATACTAACCAGCTAGTCTATAAACTAACTAAGTAAATACTTTAACCGAAACATCTATATTTTTTTGAAAGGGATTAACTGACACCTTAAGATTAGTATAATTTTTCTTTTATATTTGGTTTTGTTCTTAACATTTCTTCTTCTTTCCATTTCCATTAATTTTAAATTGCTTTGAATATTATTTCGAGTAATTTTATTAGTCATACATAATTCATAATTGTGGATCAATGAATTTCATATGTCGAAGGTTGAAAAGAAAATACTGATTCCATTTTTTTCTTGACAACACTAAATCTTGTCAATAGCTACTAAACAAACATAAAAAAAGAAAATAAGCTTACAAACGAAATAGAAAATGATACTTAACTGTTTTGTCTTTGCCTATCTATATAATCAATTTCAAACTGATACAAATGTTTAATATGTTAAACTTCAAAGCTACAGTTAGCTAAAAAGAATTCGAAATAAAGGGTCCGAATGAGAAATGAAATTGTTGAATCTAAAATAAAAGAACAAATGAAAAGCGTTATTACCAGAGCTTTCTTTGTAAAATATCTCTTACATTAGCATTACCTATGTATACTTTTATGCAATATTCTTATACAAGTTTCTAAAATAAATACTGAGACAAGAGAAATGTTACAACAAAACTCTAAATATGAAAATGATTGAAATAAATCTGCATCTAAATTTTGACATTCGCCTAATGTTCCAATTATTTAAAAAAATACATTTTTAACATTGTAGAAATTAAATAGTGACAGAAAGAAGTTTTTCCAATTTTGACATATAGAGTGACATATTTTGTAATTGCAGCTAGTGTCAAAATTATCTACTTTACGCAACCAATTGCATAATGTTAAACATTATGAAACTGGTTAGGAAATAGCAATGTGTGTATTAAGAGCAGAAAGTAGTACTTTGGCAGTTGTTACAGAAATTTCAAACTGCCAAAGGGCTTTCTGGCCGAATTAGACACAAGATTTGTTCTACGATCTCACCAAAATAAAATAAATAATTTTATTTTATTAGAAATGGATTATTTTTTTTTTTTTTCGTTATAATATTGTTTTTCTACATCTGTATTATAATAATGCTCTTATATGCCCATAATCCGTTTCATAATGATACCCATTATGATACATTTTCATAACGTTACAGATTTTTAATCAATAGAAACCCATAATTTTTCAATCAAGCATGCTGTGCATTGGACGTTTGTCCTAGGTTCCTATGTAATTGTTTTAGTTGTCAAAATCAATACGTATTAAATTTTCGTAGAAAGCTAAACTTTGATAATTATATTATCAAAATGTCTGATATTAGCGCCATAGAAGACTTACCATCGACTCCCCCACACATATCGGAGAAAGCAGAAAATGCAGTACAAAATATTTTGCCCCAAAAATCTATGGTAATACCAACACCCGAGGTAATACCATTAATTACAATTTTGTAGAATTTTTTATAGAAATACGGGTAATTACTGTTATTGTGTTCAATACAAATATAAATATAATATATATAGTTCTTGATTATTTATCGGGTGTTGAACAAATAGCGTATGCAACTCTCATGTAATGGTTATTTATACACTCACATAAACCATACGAAACACGCATTCGGCTCGTTTCGTATCCCGATTAATGCTCGTGTATTAATAACCATCATTACATGATCGTTGCATAATATACTTAAGTTTATTTGACATAAGCCCTCTCTTCGAAGAGAAAAAATGTTTCAGTACTGATATGTACCGGTAATTATTTATGATTTAATCATTTAATTATTTACGGAAAGTACTATTGGATGATTTAAAATATTAGGAAGTCAATTAAAATATTTTAGATTAGCTTACATTTTGTTTTAAAATACCAATAATGTCATATTATTACAATTAGTGATAGTGAAGAAAAATAAACCTTTTTTGTTTTAAAATCAATATATGCATTATTATTGAAGGTATACATCAAAGAAGGGCAGGTTGAGATAAATAGAATTTTGCTAAACTTATAAACTAGTAATAATGTTGTTTTGGTCATTATTTTACTGAGGCCCCTCTTATGGGACCTCAGTATTGCATCCGTGCAGACGAAAAATTTTCTTACTCCCACTTTTTATGACCTTTTTTACGTTTCCAACCAAAAATGCATATAAACGTCTCCAAAAACAAAAATCCCATTACCTTGCGGTTTTGATTTTCTTAAATAATTGCTTCTTAGAACCCTATTGATATTCAGAACTTTCGGTTCAACCTAACTACTTTAATATCAATGTTCTTAAAATCCCATGAACTTCTTATGGGGCTTATTTTATGCATTCCAATAAAGTAAAATTAATTATTAATATTATAGAGTTCTGTATACAAATAACATCAATATGTTACCCATTCTTGGCACGCCATAGTACATGTTATAACATTATAAAATTTTATTCTATT
The DNA here is from genome assembly GCA_927349885.1 of Psylliodes chrysocephalus. Classification (NCBI taxonomy): domain Eukaryota; kingdom Metazoa; phylum Arthropoda; class Insecta; order Coleoptera; family Chrysomelidae; genus Psylliodes; species Psylliodes chrysocephalus. Next base: position 1,515,462 of record OV651824.1, on the reverse strand, counting down.
CAATGCGATTGAAAAATCTTAAATTATAATCCCCTTTCTTATCCCATTTCCAAAATGACAGGTTTTAAAATAAATATTAATTTTTACTGCTTAATTAGCCCGATTTAAAACATTATAAGCAATGCTAGAATACAGTAATAATGTTTATGAACCAGAATAATAATTTAAAATTTTCTGTAAATATAGAAAAGAGGCACTCGAATGTTGTCCTCAAAAATTTTTAACAGTCTCTTGTTACGATTTGAAAATTAAGCTGAAACCATAAAATGCATTGGTAAGAGTGTTTATAGTGTAAAACGAAACGTGAACAGAGTGAAGTTCGTTTGGATGCAGATTTAAGCGAACTGAAGGCATTTTGTTTAGTGTCAGTGCCAGGGAGGAAAAACTCTCATGTGCAAAACTTGGGTAGCATTAAAATGAACCACCTCCACTTTAGCGCTGCAGTCGTGTGGTGGGGCAAATATTTTTATATATGCAGGCGTATAGGATAAAGAAGAGAAATATTTCTACTTGGATAGACTTTTTTTATATGGGTAAGCTTAAGTGATGAAGAAACACATACCGTATACAGCACATCATGATTTGTGTAAATGTGTGACACGAGCTTAAATATGTGATTAAAGCTAAATTTGATACGTATTGTTTCGTTAATCTAACTTTTGCACTTTCTAAAAGTAGCGTTTTTATAACGAAAGACGTTAATAATTTTTTTCCCGGCTCATCTAATAAAGCGTCATAAAGTTCAATTGAATTAATAATTTTGAGTACCGTCTTTTGGCGATATCAAGGTAGATTCCACTCTCAATTTAAATTTTTCAGACATTTTGGAAATTAATATTTGATTTGAATCTAATTCTCCTAATCTACTTTCTAATGTTTTCTGAGGCTAGACAAATAGTTTTATTTATTGCCTGGTAATAGTCTGATATTTTACTATCAAGTCTTTATCCTTAACAATATATGTTTTATTAAGTTAAAATCCTGTTTAAGTTTCTCTAGCTTAGCTAACTTATTTGTAACTATATTTATATCCTGACGTCTACTATAACTGTCCTTAATTAAATTCTTGTAATATGCCTGTACTTCTTCACTTAATTTTTCACATATTTTTATATTACTATCGGCTTTCTGTCTTTTGTTCCAAATCAAATCATTTCTGTTTTTTGACCCTAGGAGTTTATCCTTCTGGGCCTCAGCCTCGATAAGGTGGAAACCACCAATTTAGCGTCTCTCGAATTTAGTAGTAGTAGTAGTATCTAATTACGAAAATCGTTATAATTTCTACACACAATAGTAAAATATATTAAACATTGTGGTTTTCCTTATGAGACTGGTTTTCCTTGTTAGTTTTCCTTTGACAATTTAAATGCTACAGTTAGGAATATTTTTGAACTATAAATTATAGTAAATTTTGCTACAAAAAGTATATTTCCACAAGTCTATTGCTACAACATTGTAGTCACATTTTATAGTCACATTTTTCCTGCACCCTATTTATGCAAAAGAGCTGTGAATCTGCCGATACTGAATACTTATTAAAATTTTAAAACCCATTAGCAGTATTTTAAAGAAATTGCGAGCCGAATAACTTTGCTATCAGCAAATTTAAATTTTCATCGTTAATAAAATAGAAACCGTTCACCTGAACAAATCCATTTACCTGAACAAGAATACTGATAAGAACCTGAGCCCGCCATGTTTTTCTTGCTTAGTAAAACTAGTAAGAGATTTTCTTAGGAAGTGCACTCATTTTCCGGGGATTTTCCGGAACGTTGCGGCTAAAGGGTTTTCGTCTAAATGCATTTCCTCGTAATGAGCTTTGTGCGATGAAAATACGTCCAGTGCTTATGTCACATCGCTTTTTTGCCGAGAAACGGCATAAAGCTGCATGTAGATAACTTGAAATGTAATGAAATTTTATGGCAAAAAGTTTGCGCTAAAACGTGGGTCTTAAGTTTTAGTAATGATCAAGAGATATTAAAAATGGCCAATTATATTACTATCAAAGTTAATTGTTAACATAGTTTTTCTATTAAAAATTAAAAATTCAGCTTGGCAGGTATTGGAGCTAGGGAGCTAATGATAAATATTTCTTCTCCTCGTGTGGCAAAAGTTGAAATTACTTTTGGTTATAAAAACCGCTGTTAATTTATTCCAATCTATTATTGTTGCACTATTAATAAGATGTTAAACAATTTAAAAAGTGCCCTTTAATCATATTCTCGCATCTTTTTTTTTAAGATATTGACATTATTAATTATTAGACCTTCACATAATACATATATGTCGACAGACGTGTATGTCTCCATATTAATAAGTAATAAATTATTATTTAAAATTTAATGAATTTGTTAATTAGTTAAGAAAACAATAGTCTGCCATCTTTTTTGGTATTACGATAACGAGACGTAAATTTTCAAATTACGAAAAAGCTCTATTAACTTATTTGCATGTCTGGTTCTTGACAAAACGTCTATTATATGCCTAAACAATGAATATAGATAATAAAGACACTATATACACACTGTAGACACTATAGACACTATAGACACTATAGACACTATAGACACTATAGACACTATAAACACTATAGACACTATAAACACTATAGACACTATAAACACTATAAACACTATAAACACTATAGACAATATAGACACTATAGACACTATAGACACTATAGACACTATAAACACTATAGACACTATAGACACTATAGACACTATAGACAATATAGACACTATAGACACTATAGACACTATAGACACTATAGACACTATAAACACTACACTATAGACACTATAGACACTATAGACACTATAGACACTATAGACACTATAGACACTATAGACACTATAGACACTATAGACACTATAGACACTATAGACACTATAGACACTATAGACACTATAGACACTATAGACACTATAGACACTATAGACACTATAGACACTATAGACACTATAGACCACTATAGACACTATAGACACTATAGACACTATAGACACTATAGACACTATAGACACTATAGACACTATAGACACTATAGACACTATAGACACTATAGACACTATAGACACTATAGACACTATAGACACTATAGACACTATAGACACTATAGACACTATAGACACTATAGACACTATAGACACTATAGACACTATAGACACTATAGACACTATAGACACTATAGACACTATAGACACTATAGACACTATAGACATAGACACTATAGACACTATAGACACTATAGACACTATAGACACTATAGACACTATAGACCCTATAGACACTATAGACACTATAGACACTATAGACACTATAGACACTATAGACACTATAGACACTATAGACACTATAGACACTATAGACACTATAGACACTATAGACACTATAGACACTATAGACACTATAGACACTATAGACACTATAGACACTATAGACACTATAGACACTATAGACAATATATACAATATAGACAATATATACAATATGGACAATATAGACAATATAGACAATATAGACAATATAGACAATATAGACAATATAGACAATATAGACAATATGGACAATATAGACAATATAGACAATATAGACAATATAGACAATATAGACAATATGGACAATATAGACAATATAGACAATATAGACAATATAGACAATATAGACAATATAGACAATATAGACAATATAGACAATATAGACAATATAGACAATATAGACAATATAGACAATATAGACAATATAGACAATATAGACAATATAGACAATATAGACAATATAGACAATATAGACAATATAGACAATATAGACAATATAGACAATATAGACAATATAGACAATATAGACAATATAGACAATATAGACATATAGACAATATAGACAATATAGACAATATAGACAATATAGACAATATAGACAATATAGACAATATAGACAATATAGACAATATAGACAATATAGACAATATAGACAATATAGACAATATAGACAATATAGACAATATAGACAATATAGACAATATAGACAATATAGACAATATAGACAATATAGACAATATAGACAATATAGACAATATAGACAATATAGACAATATAGACAATATAGACAATATAGACAATATAGACAATATAGACAATATAGACAATATAGACAATATAGACAATATAGACAATATAGACAATATAGACAATATAGACAATATAGACAATATAGACAATATAGACAATATAGACAATATAGACAATATAGACAATATAGACAATATAGACAATATAGACAATATAGACAATATAGACAATATAGACAATATAGACAATATAGACAATATAGACAATATAGACAATATAGACAATATAGACAATATAGACAATATAGACAATATAGACAATATAGACAATATAGACAATATAGACAATATAGACAATATAGACAATATAGACAATATAGACAATATAGACAATATAGACAATATAGACAATATAGACAATATAGACAATATAGACAATATAGACAATATAGACAATATAGACAATATAGACAATATAGACAATATAGACAATATAGACAATATAGACAATATAGACAATATAGACAATATAGACAATATAGACAATATAGACAATATAGACAATATAGACAATATAGACAATATAGACAATATAGACAATATAGACAATATAGACAATATAGACAATATAGACAATATAGACAATATAGACAATATAGACAATATAGACAATATAGACAATATAGACAATATAGACAATATAGACAATATAGACAATATAGACAATATAGACAATATAGACAATATAGACAATATAGACAATATAGACAATATAGACAATATAGACAATATAGACAATATAGACAATATAGACAATATAGACAATATAGACAATATAGACAATATAGACAATATAGACAATATAGACAATATAGACAATATAGACAATATAGACAATATAGACAATATAGACAATATAGACAATATAGACAATATAGACAATATAGACAATATAGACAATATAGACAATATAGACAATATAGACAATATAGACAATATAGACAATATAGACAATATAGACAATATAGACAATATAGACAATATAGACAATATAGACAATATAGACAATATAGACAATATAGACAATATAGACAATATAGACAATATAGACAATATAGACAATATAGACAATATAGACAATATAGACAATATAGACAATATAGACAATATAGACAATATAGACAATATAGACAATATAGACAATATAGACAATATAGACAATATAGACAATATAGACAATATAGACAATATAGACAATATAGACAATATAGACAATATAGACAATATAGACAATATAGACAATATAGACAATATAGACAATATAGACAATATAGACAATATAGACAATATAGACAATATAGACAATATAGACAATATAGACAATATAGACAATATAGACAATATAGACAATATAGACAATATAGACAATATAGACAATATAGACAATATAGACAATATAGACAATATAGACAATATAGACAATATAGACAATATAGACAATATAGACAATATAGACAATATAGACAATATAGACAATATAGACAATATAGACAATATAGACAATATAGACAATATAGACAATATAGACAATATAGACAATATAGACAATATAGACAATATAGACAATATAGACAATATAGACAATATAGACAATATAGACAATATAGACAATATAGACAATATAGACAATATAGACAATATAGACAATATAGACAATATAGACAATATAGACAATATAGACAATATAGACAATATAGACAATATAGACAATATAGACAATATAGACAATATAGACAATATAGACAATATAGACAATATAGACAATATAGACAATATAGACAATATAGACAATATAGACAATATAGACAATATAGACAATATAGACAATATAGACAATATAGACAATATAGACAATATAGACAATATAGACAATATAGACAATATAGACAATATAGACAATATAGACAATATAGACAATATAGACAATATAGACAATATAGACAATATAGACAATATAGACAATATAGACAATATAGACAATATAGACAATATAGACAATATAGACAATATAGACAATATAGACAATATAGACAATATAGACAATATAGACAATATAGACAATATAGACAATATAGACAATATAGACAATATAGACAATATAGACAATATAGACAATATAGACAATATTACCCTTAAATATAAAAAATCTTAATGCGCAACTTTCACTTAAAAAAAAATATGAAAATAGATTTTGTTGAATCCGTTGGAGTAGCAAGAGTATCTGTGGCACTTACTTGCTCTAAACTTCTACAAATTCCCCAAAGTTATGAAAACTTCATGACATTTAGAACTAAGTTCAATAATATACTCACATCCAACAGATGAACCATGGATATTGTATAGTTTATCTAAGTAAGAATAATCCTAAATATCGAGTGTCGAGATTAATTTTTAAATATTTAGGAAGTTGTTTTAGTCCGATCAAATAGACCTTTTGATCAACATTTTTAAAATTTTAAACGCATATGTCATGTCAACTGCCATGTTACCCGACATGTCACCATTAAAAATTAAAAATTAATTATATAATATAAAAAGTGGCCAAAAAACGCCCCTAGTGGGACTAAGTCGCTGTTGGCTCTCTAGATCAAGAACGGCTACAGGGAGGGCTATGGGGCAATGGCCGCCCCGTGAGAAGAAATTTCTTACGATTTATGAGCCTTTTATTCAAAAAGATATGCTATAAAAGGAGTTTCTAAAGGCAATGCCTCCCCACCCCCCCGAAAATTCGTCTTCGAGCCGCCCTTGCTCTAGATCCATATTTTGGGTGGATCAATAGAAAATACTCTTTAGAATATCCCTCCATTTTTCTATAACCTGTACTTTTTCTTGCCATTTTTTCACTCTTACCTTGCGTAGATCTTTTTTTCACTTCCTTCAGCCAATCTGATCTGGGCCTTCCACGTTTCTTTTTTCCTCCAGGGTCCCATTGTAATATTGAATGAGACAATGTTCCATTTCCTGGTTTCCAAACGTGTCCCAACCATCTAACTCTGGATTGTTTAATTTTAGTTATTATTGTGCTTTACTCCTTTATTAATTAAGAATTTTTCTGTCGCTCCTTTTTCTGTTTTAATGTTAATTTTTGTTTCTTATATCGTCATTGTTATTAACTGCCTTAACTTTATTAGTATTTCTAATTTGTTTAGTTCTATATGATTTTTTTAAATTGTACACGTCTTCCCTTAACTTCTAGCAAATAAAAAATAGTCAAAATTTTCAATAAACTAAAAAAAATACTTTTTTCACCACTTCTCGAGAGTTGAAAACTATAATTATTTTATTCATTGTTCTCAAGTACTTTAAAGTAACACATTTTATTATCCAAACTTCCTGTATTTCCTCAAAAATTTTCAATGAAAGGTCTGTTTGATTGGAGTAAAACAACTTTCTAAATATTTAAAAATTGATCTCGACATGTTAAGAAAGTTGGACATTTAGGATTATTCTAATTTAAAAAATTATGCAATATCCATGATCCATATTTTAAATCTGAGTATATTATTGAAGTCAGTTCTAAATATCATAAAGTTTTCGTAATTTAGAGTAATTTGTAAAAATTCGGAGCAATTATGTGTCACAGGTACTCTTGCAAACCCCTCAGATTCAATAAAATCTATTTTGTTATTTTGATTTGCAAGATAAGAACCTGTGCAAAATCTGAGGAAGGCTCTTGTTCTCCATTCACATTCTTTTATAAAATTGTTACAAGTACCTGGTTATTGTTTTCATTTGCGACAAAAATTTAATTTAAATTCCTACTTCTAACTCAGAATTCCAAATTTTATGTCGTAATTCCTAGTTACAAGTCGGTATTCTGAAGTCAGAATTACTAGCTGCAAGTCGAAATTTACAGTTACAAGTCGGAATTCCGAGTTACAAGTCGGAATTACGACATGAAAGCCGGAATTCCGAGGTACAAGTCCGAATAAGTTAAAAAAATTGTGACGGTTCTACGCCTTCGTAGCCCAGAGCTCCTTGAATTAATTTATTTATGTGTACCACGGTTAAATGAGCCAAATTAGTAGACATTTTACCTCTCGACATTATGATACATCGATTTTAATGATAATACTAAACATATCATAAATTAGCCGGTGTCTTTATACAGTACTTATTTTTTCGTGTTAGGCATACGACTAGTACATGAGTTAATAAAATGGCAACAGGCAAATAGCCAGTCGTTGACTAAAATAAGAAGATATGGGGGTAGGATATTAGCCGAACCGAATGTCAGTGACTTAAGCAGAGTGTATAGCGATAGCGGGAATATCGTAGTTGCCACATGTTAATTGTCAAAGCACGCTATGCCTAATACAAAATAATAAGCACTGCAATTTTTTCTTTCATTGTCTGCCAATTTTTGTTAATTTTAGATTTTTATTATTCTTATTTGTATTTATTTTGTTATTTATTATTACATTTAAGCCTTATTCATATTATTTAAGATGTCCTGTAATTGGGTGTACTCTTGCTTAGACAATAAAGGAGTTTTTGTTCGAAGGATATAATCGAAATACATATAAACTATGATAATTTGAATATAGTTGAAACCCACCCTGTTTCATTAGGCTGATAATCTTGCTTCTTATAAGAATATTAGCAGTAACTTTATTTTAATAGAAAACTATAGACAACAAAAGTTCAGATGTCACTAGTATATTATTACCAAAACTAGGCAACTACCAACAACATAGACAAAGCGCAACATGGGTTATCACCATTTTAAATTTATTTTATGTCACTGTTTTATTCTATTATGCGAAGTATAGACTACTTTTGTCCTTAAAAATCTCCTAATATTAATACTTTATACATTGGAATTTTTTTAAATATTTGATTTGAGAGATTCCAATATTTAAAAAAAATTACATTAGTTGCAGCCATATTGCAAAAAGCAAAAAAAAATTTTGGATCTTAATTGAGTAACGTCGTCGGTTTGGATGGACCTTTGTTAGGTCCTGCGGGAATTATATCATGAGAAATGCTTTCCACAACTCCGTATTTCATCGATTAAATAAAAATTTTAATCCTTTGGGATCTTGTTCGAAGAAAAATATATCTTATTTATGTCACAATTGGTAAAATATTTACTACTAGATATTTTAGCTCCATTTTATCTGTCAGAAATTAACTTTGGTAAATTCGATTTAACGACAAATATAAAATAATTTCCATTTTTTTTGGTTTTGTGTTCTAGAAAATTCAAAGTACGTGTCCGTTTTCCTAAAAGGAACTGCTCAAAATTTTATTTAATTTATTTGTAATAAGAAAATAGTTAAAAACAATATACATCAAAAATATAACAAACAACAAATACAGTCCACTCAGGTCCCTGGTGGCCTAAATCAGATGGGAAATCTGCATGATGCAAGATAATCTTGTTTTTGCAAAGTCAAGAAAATATAATAATTTTCAAACCAAACAGATCTGTATTTAAAACATAAAACAGTTTTTTCTGTATAACTGTTGGGTTTATTAAAAAAGATAATAATTTATGAAACATGCTAGTTATGCTGTATTTTATGTTTCTTGATAGTTTTCCAGATATGCGGCAGTCACCAGAGACAGGCATGTCACTTCATCTATAAGAGAAAAATGTATTTGACCTTTTGACTTTTGCACTAAAGGCGTTAAATTACGCCAACAAATGTAAATTTCAAATAACTAAGCCATTCCACATTGGGGTATATATTCTCGCAACTCCTAAACGAATTATTCTGGCTTCACGATTATTTATGAAACATATTAAATAGTCGATTCCATGAAGTTTAATTCTACACCGAACCAAACTCAAGGGAAATTGACAACAGACAATGACATATAGTTCACAAGACATACGACGGACTCAACGCAGCGGAACATTAAATTACTGATGGAGATGCATGTGTGACATGCCAGCGTACGGATTTATTCCAACAAATCCTTTCATAATACCTCGTAGCAGGTGTTGGATAAAGGGTATTAACGACAAAACAAACAAGCATTGAGGCGCCACCGCTAAAGCCACAGTCGCCTTATCATCTCGAGTGACACTATACCTGCCGCCTCTCCATTGTTTACGCTTCAATTGTACGTTTTGTTTCACTATGTGTATGACAGAGCAGTAGCGCTACCAATTGGGGACAAACACGTGCACATTGTTTAATACTTTCACTGCCATCCATGTATTAGTTACTCAATAAGGTTTGTTCCAACAAATAATGCATAACCGATCCGAAATTAATCTCTGATTTATATATTGCGCAACTACTCCTACATTATTTGTGAATCGTTTTCTGACTAAATTCTTATTGGAATGTATTTCTGACTGCCATTACCACTAAACTTCCTACCAGGGGAACGGTACACAATTCTGTCGACTTATTAAAATCCTTTCCTTTCCATGATCCTTAATATTTTTTTTTCCAAGGTTGAAATAATATCTTGTAGCATGGAGTCAGCATACTTCCATGGTCCGTAATAAATTTTATTTTCCAAGGTTGAAACTATACCGTTTTTGGCATAGCTGTGAGATGTTCAGCAGCAATATAAATATGCGCATTACGGAATATTTGGAGAAATTCCATCAAAAATTACATAAATGCGCCATTGGTCGCCTATGTTAACAATCAGGACTAGATCGAATCGTCCGTCCGCTTGTTGACTTCAGAATTCACAGTGATTTTCTAATTATTTAGTAATTATCCCTGATCTAAGTATATACTTGCTTTGGTTATTTGTTTTTGTAAAATTATTTGTAATTCTCTTATTTCTGCATATTTCAATTATTGTAATGTTTCTTTAATGTTTAGTTGGGAATACGTTATAGAAAACAATTCCTTGGATGGTTTGTATTCTGTAAAACCAGTGGGTCAACTTTTATTTTTGATGTTGTATCGCGATTAATATTATCTAGTCGTATAATGATTTTGTAACTACTTTATAGATCAGATCAGGACACAAAATACAAGCAAAATACAAGTGATTTTTTTGTATTTTCTGACATGTTTACAAGTTTAAGTGGATGGCTTTGGATACCCTATAATCCAAATTGGAATTTGTATGGATCGAAATTTGCCGAATAATTTGGGCTGTATCGTGCTAAAAACGTCACAAATATAATGAACATCCCAAGTACATCCGGACATTTTATATGTTAGGGAAAAGTCTGATGGGTGTCTTCTGCAGTTTGTCGTTTTGTCCCTTGCATTGAATTATTAGACGAACCTCTTCGATGAATGTAGCAACATATCTTCAGTGGAACTTTATACTTTAAGGGGTTTAGACAATACAAATTTGTGTTTGATACGTTAAGTTTTCGACGTGGACAGAATTAACTTTAATGATGTTTCTGTTAAAGTGTTTAGTGGGTGCCCTCTTTACAATGCATGCAGATATGTAACAACCGGGAAGCCTAAAGACCACCTCTTGTCACTAAATGTAACAACCAACTAGCCTAAAGACCATTTGTAACTACTGATAGGTCTTTAGCTACTGTTGTTAATATACTATTAAGGGATTAGGGCAGCAGCGTCACCAGCCAAAGGGTCCTGGAGTCCCGAAGGAATATCTATTCACCAGTGGCAAATAAAAATATTAAAAAATTAAATTAAAATAATAAAAAATATCCCTTAATAGCATAGTCGGGCTGTTACGTGAAATTAATTTTAAATTAATTTCAAATTTATTTTTAATAACAACTTCTCCATAACCCCTCGTAACACAACATATGACTTGCCATATCATTATTACCATTATCGATTTTTACAAAGCATCGTTCGCGCATGATCTGCTTATGTCCAGCGCATAGCCCATAGCGGTTCTTTTAGCAACCAGTTCATATATAACCTAAAACGGTGAATTAATTTTCCCTTTCTGGTGTTTAAATTTTAAGCCAACTTAGGGATGCGAGATTTATATCTAGCATAGATTTGAGGCATGCCTTTCATCAAATTCCTTTAGAGGAAAAGTCTCGCCCCAAAACTACTTTTTCGGTGAGAGCGAAAGGCTTATTCGAGTATGTTACCACCCCCTTAGGTTTAGTGTCTGCCCCTGCTACTATGTGTAGACTTATGGATATAGTTATAGGCCCTTCCCTGGAGCCATTTTGTTTCTATTATCTAGACGACATCATTATCTGTACCCCAAGCTTTGAAAAACATTTAGAAATGCTTGAGAAAATTTTTGTGAAATTAAGTGATGCTAATTTAACTGAAAATATCGATAAATGTAACTTTTTCCGGCCTTCACTTAAGTTTCTTGGGTATATAGTGGATGAAAACGGTCTACGTACCGATCCAGATAAGGTTTCAGCCATATATAGATTACCCCATACCAACGACTAGTACTCAAATCCGTAGATTTCTTGGCATGGTTTCTTACTATCGACGATTTCTTCGAAATTTCTCGACATTATCTTCCTCGATCTCCAACCTTTTACGGGACAGGAAGAAGAATCAACCCATCACATGGACTCCAGATGCAAATAAGGCTTTTGAGGATATTAAAATATCCCTAACATCTGCTCCAGTCTCAAGCAGCCCTGATTTTTCAAAACCGTTCTTTTTAATGTGTGATGCGAGTGATGTTGGAGTTGGAGTGTATTATATAAAATGGAGGATGGATTAGAACATCCTGTAGCTTATATGAGTAAGAAACTTACCAAAAGCCAACGTAAATTTAGCACCAAAGAGCGTGAATTACTTGCAGTTTTACTAGGAATTTATCACTTTAGATATTATCTTGTAGCTCGTCACTTTACCGTTAAAACTGATCACTCTTCTCTTGTTTGGCTTAACAACATGAAAAAACCCTTACCCCGTTTAGCGCGATGGATTCTCCAATTGTCGCAATATAACTTCTCTATAGTACATAGAAAAGCTGCAGGTACTGTAGTTGCAGATGCATTGTCACGTATACCTGAGGTTAGTGTACTGGACTTATTTTATTGAAACCAGATAAGTGGTATCGAAATATGTTATCTAGAGTTCAAGCTAACCCAGAAAAATTTCCTAATTTTAAAGTTGAGAATAATATCTTGTATAAACATGCCTACAACAAATTTGCACTACTTAACAATAACATATCTGACTGGAAAATTGTTGTCCCCACTGAAAATAGAAAAGATATTTTGTCACAATATCACGATAACCCTACTGGCGCACATTTTGGTGTATATAAGTCGTTACAGAGAATACTAGTATTATACTATTGGCCTAACAAGCGCAATTCAATTCATAAATACGTTAAACGTTGCAAAATTTGTGCTGCATGCAATCCATCTAATTTACCACAGGCAGGATTGATGGGACAGTACCGAAACATTCCATTTCCTTTTCAGTTAATTTCATGTGATCTTTTAGGACCCTATCCACGCTCTCGTAGAGGTAACCAATTTGTCTTAGTAGTTGTAGACTGGTTCTCTAAATTTACTTTAGTTCATCCCTTATCTCAAGCTACCGCTCCTGCTAATGTTAAGTTTATAGAGAATAATGTATTTTTAGTCTTCGATGTACTTCAAATTATGTCTGTAGATAATGGTAGACAATTCATATCCAAATTATTTAAAGATCTTATGCAGAAGTATTCTGTGAGAAAGATATGGTATAATGCTAACTTCCATCCACAAATTAATCACACCGAAAGGGTGAATAAATCCATTGTGACGGCCATTAGATCTTATTGCCATGAGGATCATAAAAGTTGGGATGATGAATTACCTCAGATTGCACAAGCTCTTCGCTTATCACAACATGAAGTAACAGAATCTTCACCCTCATTCGTGGTATTTGGCCGGAATGTTCCTGTTTCTGGTGACTTTTATGGTAAAATTGCAGACAATGCAACAAATCAGATTACCATTACTGACAAAGTTCACAGGCTCAAGGATATTCAGGAAATGTCAGCTATTTTTGATGATGTCCGAAAGAGGTTGAAGACAGCTTACGCTCGATCTCAGTAACGTTATAATCTTCGAAGACGGGATGTAAAGTTTCATGTAGGTGATTATGTTTGGAAACGAAACTACCCCAAAATCTGATCTAACCATATCACAGCTAAATTTATGCCTAAGTTTATTCCCTGTTTGGCAAATCGTGTTGTATCTCCTTTAGTTTATGAATTAAAGGACCGAAATGGTAAAAATGTGGTCGGTGGCATGTTAAAAACTTAAAGGAGGGTATAATGTCTACTGATGATGAAAGTGACTCTTCCGACTCGTCAAATAGTATTGTTCTCTAATATTGTAATTATTGTGTGTGGTTTTGTGCCGTGTTTGGTTGGCTTCCCAGTTATCGTTTTTCAGCAGTTTTTTCCATCATTTTCTTCTCTCTCTCTAGTTTTTACCTAACTTCAGGACCTTAGGTATTATTTCTTCCTTCCCCGTGTGGTGCTTCGGGTGAAAGAGAATAACACCACGGCCGAACCAGCCTGTCGTAAAAGGCGACTAAAGGAATTTTTCTCCTCCTTCTTCTTCATTTTCCGTCCCCTCGATTTCCCATTATTTCTTCCTTCCCCGTGTGGTGCTTCGGGTTAAAGAGTATAACACCACGGCCTGTCGTAGAAGGCGAATAAAGGAATCTTTCATTTTTCATTTTTTCGTTTTCCTCAATTAATTTTTTTTTCTGTTCTATCTCTTTCTTTCCTTCTTTCAGCTTCAGCATGTGTGAGCCCGCCAAGTTATTGTGCTGGAACCCCTCTCGCAGTGCTGTGAGTTCAAAACTTCATGATTCGAATGTTTTCAATGTTAGCTTGACTAAAGTGGAAGCCTGGAAACAGGAAAAAGCGTTGGAAATTTTTTTGTTCATACCTTCGCGCGTCGTAGGACGATAAACTTTTTTCTTCCCTCTCTTAGGTTTAGTATCGTGAGAATGTATTTAGGGTTAGGATTTGACCTGTTATTAAGTATTTCTGTCATCTTTGCCGAATAATATATCTGTATTTGAGGGTCAAGCTCTTAAAAATTTGTTGGAAGTTGACATAACTTTCTACTGTAATTTGAGGGTTTATTTTTCGCTGAGGGTTTATTTTTCGCTACTACGGAAAAATAAATTCATTGAAAAATATCGTTCCCTTTATTTTCTTAAAGGAAAGCATGATTGATAGCGAATCCTTGTGGAAATACTATGAATCTGATTCCATGAGTAGACGCTATTATAGATGTTTTTTTTTTGAAAAGGGTTATACCGTGTGTTATCTCTTATCTTTACCGTATCTTGATGTGTTATCAGAATTGGTAACACGTGTATCTTATCTTCTATCTTTATCGTATCTTGATGTGTTATCGGGATCCTATCGTAGAAGGCTAACTTGAAGATGATATGTAAAATCATCCTTGTTATCCTATTATCTTTATTATCTTATGGTCATATAGACCTATCTCTGTTCATTTGGATGGACAATGTTTAATTGTCGTGATAAAATTTTAATTTGGGTTGTTTGGCGCAGAGATACAACTGGGTCTTCAACAATACCGAAAACCCACGTGACCAAATCGTCATGACAGCGATTGGTGAAAATAAAAGTAAAAATCCCTAGATGTGAGCCAGTGCCATAGGTATTTTATTACAAAATATACCTTCTTCTTTTTTTATGGTCTGAAATTACGAGAACAAAATTCAGTTTGGTAACTGTTAGAATTACAACACAAAATCATAATATTAATTAGAGGTACTTTACATTATTGTATTTTAATATTAGAATTCGATATTTTAATTAGATTTAGTTAAATGCAATTTTTAAAATTATGATATAATTAACATAACCTTAAAAACTGAGCTGCTATTATATCTAGTTTGTATTTAACGAAAAGAATAAACTGAAATATGCGTGCCAGTTATTGCCACTATTACAAAAAAAAACCTGTACCAGAACGTTATGGACAAAAAAATGTTATGCATTAATATATGAATAAAATTAAAAATTATTTACTTTAGATTGACTCTAAGATATTTAGCTACAGCTGAAACTTTAAATAGGACAGGCAGAAAACAATGGCAGTATTTGGCAATTATTGCAGTTTAAGTAAACAAATTTAAAGCTTACTGGAATTGTACCTGGGCAATGGGAAGTAATAAACAAATAATTTAAGTTTGTTCTATTATTTATTTGTTACAGGGTTTAAACCATTTACAAAATACATTATGTTACTTATATGTATACAAAAAATATTAATATTATTAATGTAACAAGCACATATTTGTTTTACCTTACAGCTCTCACTTTAAATTATAAAGGCATACCTATTAACAACTATTTTATTTAAAAGGATATTGAGTAGTAATCGGTGGTGCACAAACGATACTAATTCACAGTATCTCTCTATTCAAAATCTTTATCACCAGCTATAATGCAAGCATTAATCGTTCTTTTTTGAACACATTATGCAGTTTTTCCTTAGATATATGTTGTATTTCATTTAATATAGGTGCTCCAGTTCATAAATGTCACACAAACGATTTTGAATTGAGCGATCTGTAATATTCCATAGGTACGTTTAAAAAAATTAAGGTAAAATGATTGTTGCAGTACCGAAACTTTATAGGGGATGCATTATCAGAAATGTTTTCAATACATTATGACTAATTCGTAGCGACAAACCTAAAAAAAAATGTTTTGAATTTCACTCATCAGAGTCAGTCTTTGAAACACCGTTCATACCTGTTTGAGGTGCTGTTTTTTTTTTACTAATTTATTGGGAATTTACACCATGCTAATTTGCACATCTTCAACAGCTTTTGTTATTACTTGGGGCCTTTTAGAGCTTTTTCCTTTTTTATAATTTTGAACAAATGTTTGTTTATGACGACAAAAGAGAATCACATTCCATTTATTCACCTGGAAAACGTTCCTCAAATTTTGGAATACAAATACGAATATAAAATAATTTTGTTCCAGTGTAACATTACCTGAAATAAATGATATACAGTCATTAAATAAATAAATAAATAAATAAATAAATTTGTATTTACCAATAAAATAATTAAGGTACCAATAATCTCTAAAAATATTAAATGAAAAATGGAATAAAGGGGTTTATAAAATGTAAACAAATAAAATATAAATATTCTGTCCCCAAATGAACGCCAGTGACATTTCTGACAGGACTGACAGATCAGTTTAGTTTCTTTTACGTTAAATCAGGCCCTTTCGATGGGTTTTTTATGGTTATCAGATCACGTGGGGTTCGGGTATTGTTGAAGACCTGGTATAAATGACATGGTCTTGGTTTTTTTTTGTATATTAGGTTTTTTTGGTTATGTATGTGTATTTCGGTTGTTAGAGAGCAACACTTTTTCTTTTTTTTTTTCCTGAATTTGACTAATATAACTTTGAGTTATATCTTTGTAACCCTTTGGGTTATGATTTGTTGTAACTTTAGATCACTCATAGTTATGATACCTTTATTACCGATTATCTTTATAACCAATTAGTTATATCTATGTAACTTTTGAGTTACGATATCTGATAACTGTGATAAAGTCTGATAACTCAAACTTATGATATCTTTGATATCATTATTACCGATTATGATATTTTTTTACCGATTATGACGCTTAGCTCAATATCTTTATAACCTTTGAGTTATATCTGTGTAACTTCTTGAGTTACGATACCTGTATAACGACGATAACTTAAATGTTAAGATATCGCTATTACCGATTGTGACGCTTAACTCCCCTGTCCTTGATAATAGTAGGTGGTTAATTATCTTTTTCTTCTTCTTCTCTTCCTTCCTCAGCATTTCTCTCTGCAAAATGACTTTAACTAGTCGGATCTGTTGACTGCTTGGGAAACCAGTATCCTAGTTCGACCTTTTATATTTTTATTTTTGCATTTTTATTATTTAAAAGTCTGCCCTTTTTGCTGTATCTTATAGAATATTGAATATGTCCATTTGAATTTCAGTTCAGCCCTAGGGTAACGAGGGTTCGAATGAGGGTACTTCAAGGGGGTTGTACTTTTCCATCCCTGTAACCTTTATACTGGACTTGAGTGACTGCAGTTATCTTTGATAGTTAACTTCGTATTTGTCGTTAAAATGTGGGTGGCAGTTTATCTTTCCAGGCCATCTTTTTAAATCCTCTGGTTTTTACGCTTTTTTCTTCATACTGGATTTGACTTTTGTAACTTATCCCAGTTACTCTTTAATTAACTGTTTCAGCCCGTAGGAGCTATATCTTTACCGGTTGGCAGCTTTCCTATTGCTGGCAATTGAGGAGTTGAGTGGTGTCTTGACTCTGTGATTCCTAAGTGAAGACGGATTGTCCATTTCAGAAATGAGACATAGTTTAAGGGACGAGGTGACTCTGCGCCTGAGTTCACGCACCTTTAACATATGTGTTTCCAACATCATCAGGAAACACTCTATGGAGCATTTTGGGAATGGGTAGTCTTGCCTGATCTTGAGATGATCAGAGAAGAGCCTTTAATCAGCCTCTCAATTATAGTTATCGTTAGTTTATTTTGTATTTATCGTGGTTTTTAGCTTGGTAGATGCTATAATTTACTAGGGATTTATTCCTAATTTTTTTTTGCTTTAATAACTTTTCTCTTTGTTTAACCAAGTTCATACCTTGTGTAGTACGAGTCTACCTTGCGTATTTTTAGTTTGGCACTTACTACAATTTGCTAGGGCTTGTTAGTCCTTGGACTTGATCCTAAAATTTTTTTTTGGTTGGGTAGCTATTATGATTTTTCGTTGGGCAAATATTAAATTTGCTAAGGTTTTGTTAATTCTTGGACTTGATTCTAAAATTCTTTTTCTTCCTTTTTCTTAGAAGTTTGGAATCCTGGGTGGCTTTGTTATTCATTGGTTTGGGGAGTTTAACAAAAAAAATTCTATCTACGTTCGAAAATTTTTTCTCGGGTGATAGGAGGGTGTTACGTGAAATTAATTTTAAATTAATTTCAAATTTATTTTTAACAACAACTTCTCTATAACCCATCGTAACACAACATATGGACTTGCCCTATCATTATTATCATTATCGATTTTTACAAAGCATCATTCGCGCATGATCTGCTCATGTCCAGCGCATAGCCCATAGCGGTTCTTTTAGCAACCAGTTCATATAAAACCTAAAACGGTGAATTAATTTTCCCTTTCTGGTGTTAAAATTCAAAAGTGCCTAGCTGTGCCTATAAATATAATAAAATGAGTTTCTAGAAATTATCTTTAATTTATGTGTATCGTGTGAACGTTGGGATAACTGTCAGGTAAATGTTTTTCTTTTATTCCCATTTTGCTGGATTTCGTTGCAAAACTTAAGGTCGGCAATGTGCTTCTTTTTATTACCACCATGCTGATGAATGCCGGCTTCTATATTTTATTTTATTTTATATAGATTATAGCTACCCTAACTACCCTACCCTAACTAATATAATAATATATATATATATATATATATATATATATATATATATATATATATATATAAACTGGCATGTATATGTACTTTTACACACGGTACTGAGGTTCTTTTATTTCTAAACCTGTAGTGGCTCCAAGAAGAGGCTACTCCCCCAAGTATCCAAGTACTCAAGTACTGTATCCAAGAAGAGGCTACTAAGTAATGGTTCCAAGTAGTAATTCCAAGTAGTACCTCTAAGTAGTACCTCCAAGTAGTACCTCTAAGTAGTACCTCCAAGTAGTACCTCTAAGTAGTACCTCCAAGTAGTACCTCTAAGAAGAAGCTCTTAGATCATTTAAGAAGCTCCAGGCTCTTCTATGAAAACGCATTAAGAAGCTCCAAGCTCCTCCAGAAAGCTCCTAGTTGCCCCTAGCTTTAAAAACGAGAAGTACCGTACCTACATACTAAAATACCATCATTTATCGAAGTATCCAACAGTAAATTTAAATAACCATTCATTCATTCAACTATATTCACTAACTATTTAATTTGTAGACTGATGTAATACTTAAATTTCACTTTTTTTAATAAATGTATTAAATTTTCTCACTTTCTTTTATTTGCCAGAACCCATACAGATAACTTTAAGTACTAGAGACGCACCTAATTAAACGGGACATTTAAAATCAGATAAGTTTTCCAAGTTACTGAAAAACTTGGTGGCGCTCAACTTTTTTTGTCGTTGTCTTATTTTATTATCTTTTATTTAATCTAAAAGTAGATCTTGGCCCGCGAACAGGTCAAGCTACTCTGATTTTATTTGTCCTGGTCAATTTTTGAATCCACGCATATCAGCAATTTGAGCTTAATCACTTATTAAATAAATTAACAACATGGAAATCCAGAAAGAAGGTAACAGGGCGTTTCTTGGCAAACTATTTTTAGGCTCCTTTAGTCCTAAGGAAATAGAAACGCCGAGACTTCTTAAATACTCGGAATATTTGCCTGGTTTTGAAAGGGGGAGGAGAGATTAATAATAAGTATTAAAAGATTAACAAATGTATATTTACATATAGTACAAAATTTGACTAATAGTC